>JAZAVI010000357.1:0-133005 GCA_036326025.1 Chrosomus eos | reverse complement strand
AGTTTTGTAACTATCTTGTAAGTTAAAAGTTGTGTTTATAACTTTGCAGAGCTTTTACAAGTCAAACAGCAACATTACACGCTAAAGAAAGATGAACATAGACAGCAGATTTTGGGCAGTTTATAATGTCTCATACTGACCATCTGTTCAGTGAAGATCTCCAGGTCTCCGCTGGCACCCTGGGGGAAATATCACAATTAACACACTGACAAAAGCCACATTTTGAGTTTCATGATGGCAGATGGTAAGGCTGAACGATTAATGGAAATAAAACCAACACTGTGATATGTCTTAGTGCCATTATCAAATCAAAATGTCTGCAATTTAACAAAAAAAAAATAAATAAAACTATTCTTTATTATTAGTAGCAGTAAATTATTTTACAATCAAATATTACAATATTATTTCTCATTTTGTTTAATATTGTTATTTAGTAACAAAAATAATGACAAAATGTCTAATAACATGTAAAATATAATATAAATGTAATGTAACCACTATATTTTATTATTACTAAATTATATATAATAAAATAATCTAAAAAATACACGGTTTAAAAATCATTAAATATAGTAATGTTTCTTATTTTAATTAATATTTGCCATTTAGCAATAATAATAAAATATATCTAATAAATATAAATTATATACAGTATATATTTAATTATATAATTTAATTTATAAATAATGACCGGTTTAAAAAAACACACATATTATAAATCACAATCTTTATCAGAAAAAAAAAATCAATAAAAAAATAATTAAATTAAATAAAATCAATAAAATTGAATTAGTTAAATCGTAATTAAATACTTAAATTGTAATTAGTAGTTTTTCGTGCAGCATTAGGTTGAAGTGAAGTGGTTTAAAAAAGCCCCCCCCCCCCCCCTACAATGTTTATACAAACAAACAAATGAAATGTACATACATATCAATATTGTCAATGAAAAAGACAAATGAAGATAATGCCGCATTACTTTCTCCGTCAGGTTGTATATCACTCTCGCCAGCGTTTCTGCAATGACTTTAGTGTTGCGAGTGAGTTTCGCCAGATCCACGTGAGGCCTACGAGAACATGGAAACACAACAAAGACCACATCATCAATGGCAGCAACCAATCAGCAGCGAGAGAGGGAACTAACGGTGGGGCGGCAGAGAGAGCACCAATCATCACCCACCCAGCGGTGGCCTGTCCCGACACTGACCGCATGTCCATGATGGAGTGGCGCTCGGGGCTGCGGTGGCTCTCCAGGCGGGACAGGGTGAAGGCGGGCAGGCGGCGGATGCCGAAACGCTCATGTTCCCACGCCAGGGTGTCGTCCGCCAGGTTGATCTTCTTGTGGACCATTGAGAACTTCAGCTCGGGGTGCTGATGGGCCGCCACCTGATAATGAGAGATGATGATGACCCGCCAATGCGTTTGACATCACAAGGACAACTCTAGTCGTCTAGTAGTCGTTCATTTAAAGGTGCAGTGTGTGCATTTTAGCGACATCTAGTGGTGAGGTTGTGAATTGCACCCAACAGAAGTTACGGTGGCCGACGGGAAAAGATGTCATCGTTTGAGAGAGTAGCCAGTTAAGCAATGAGCTTTTTTTACAAAGATAATTTAAGACATTAGGTTTACTTAATTATTCAGTGAAACGATATGTTATTGTGAATATTATTGTTTGTTGTTCAGCATTGTGTCAGTGTTTTATTCGCTGACTTTAAAGCTTCTTTGCACAAAGAAGAACATAGTGACGAAAGGCGTTTGTCCGTTTGGGGCTCCTGTAGAAACATGTAAACATTTGTTGGCAAAGTTATCTGTGTTTGCGGCTGCAGTGATTAAGTCAACGATGCGGACTCGTCATCTCCGCGCCTATATGCACGTTTCATGCGGATTACATAATCGGAGAATATTTATTTTCTATTTGAATCTGTTCATTCAAATAGACACTTCAAGCTTTCTACAGATATATTCCTCATGTCTGTGAGGCAGGCAGAGTTTCCATTTCGGGTCATTTATGTGATGCGCAAGTTCACTGAGACCGAATCGACAGAAAGCGCCATTATTTTACAAAAGCACAACGATTTGTTGTTATTGTGAGTTAACAAAATAAATAAAAAGTAGACCCTTTACAGTTTTCCTTACTCTTATATGTATGACCAAAAATGACAGAGTATTTTAAGTTAAACTGAAGTGATGTACCGACTCCTGTATGTCATGCAGTGAGAGCGCTCCACACAAACACTTGAATATACCCTAATAATAGCGCACATTTGTCTAGGATAGCATTAGAGCGAGCGGACATCATGTTTCAAGTGATTAGCCATATTTGAGGTTGATAAATGATAGGCCGATAACGATCTGTCCGTTACAGATTTCGGGAGGTTTTTATTAACGGTTAGTCCACTATCAGGAGTCAGCCCTCTTCCGTATATATTTCTCAGTAGCGAGCGCATAGTCTTACGGTCTCCAGCTCTTTGAGGAGGGTGTGCTGTGGGCTTCCCTCTTTCGGGGGCTTGGACACATGGAGGTGAAGGTTGTCGCTGTTACCCAGAGTGTCCAGACACAAAACAAACGCCACGTTGTCCTGGAGAAGACTGGAATCTTGAGAGAGTATTTAAGACACACAATATTACAGTATTTGATTTTTAAATTTAGGAGCGCAATGAAAATATATAGAAGATTTGCCTTTTCTTAAAAGTATATATATTTTTTAAAATAAAAATATAAAACTTAAGTATTGTAATATTTGACAAAATATTTTTTAAAGAACTTTAGTGGCACAATAAAAATTAATCAAATACTTTCCTTAATATAGGGAAACTAGAAGACATTTAAAAGGACAATTATTTCATATTAGCAGCATATTGTTCCTGAGAAAGATTGCAATACATTTTTTAAATGTAATGTTTAATATTTGACTGTAAAAAATATTCAGTATTTAAGACAAATATATATATTTTGTAAATTTAGGAGCACAATGAAAATATTTAAAATACTGAAATAATTCATTAGTGTTTAAAATATTTCTACAAAGTATATTTATTTATTTAATTATGGAATTATGTATATTTTTAACACTGACTTAAAGGCCAATAAATATATATTATAATAAATTACAATTATACATTTTTACAAATAAAAAAAAAATGTACGCAAATATTACATAAAGCATATATTTATATGCATTTTAATATATGCAAATATGTTGTATTGTGCAAACCAAATACCATATATTATATAATTTACTACTAAATATTAAATAATAATAAAACATATCAAACGTACAGCACTTCATTAAACTATATTAGCTGTGCACGTTGAATAAACATCTATTTTTAATGGCAGATGCGCGTGAATGGTTTGTGAGGTCACGTTCGCACCTGTGTGATCCAGATTGTCCTCCAGCCAGCGTTTAGTGCCTTGGTAGTTAAACTTCCCGCCTCCCGACAGGAAAAACAGCAGGTTGTATCTATAAAAAAAGCTTTTTTGTAAAGCACGCAGACACAAATCAGTTTGAAGCATCTGTTTTACTAAGCGAAGTGTAAGTGTTACCCTGCATGCGTCCTCTTGTAGGAGTAGAGTCTGGAAAACAGTCTCGCGAGCTCCAGCAACACAGCCACGCCGCTACCGTTCGAGTCCGCGCCGTACGACAGCCACTGAAACAACACACAGTCAATCAGGGTTTGAAATGAACACCCGCCAAATGTGGGTAAAAATCAACTGTGGCGCGTAACGCTGTCAAATCACGAGCCAATTTGGCGTGTTACTTATTACGTAAACTCACTTTGCTGGGGAAGTTCGTGTAAGCCAAATCTGCACAGATTTAGCAGAAATACTCAACTCAGTCATCATGATATATTAAATACAGCGAATTGCGCAGAATCTGCTCATATCTGGCTTACTTGAACACACTCGTCACTACACAACAAAATAATGGCACGCTTGTTCATTTCCATTGAAGCAATAGCGAAGATTAAAAACCATTTGGTTTACAGAAAAGACATTGTTATTTTCCAACATCCTACATTTTTTTGATGTTCTTTGTAATTTATTGATATTTCCACCTAAAACACATTTTTGGTGATGAGGATGAAAGAGGGAGGAAATGCTAGATGACAGGATTTAGTTTGAAGAAGAAATTAATGTATGAAATCCAAATTTTATAACATGATATAAATATAAGCTGGGATATATACTAGCTTTTTTGGCTAGTAGAAGTTCTGAATGGCCAAAAACGTAAGAATTTAGTGGCCAAATTGGCCAGTGAGGTAAAAAGTTAATTTCAAACCCTGCTCTCAATATGGCCACAATAGAGGTTATGTGTGTGTGATGTCACTGTCAGCCTGAGTGACTGCGGTTACACACACTGAGTGGCAGAAACACATCTGTTTCCAGTGTGAATGCCCAGAAAAACACACAAAACATCTAAAACAGGAAAGAGCTTTGTGATTGACTGAACAACTAGATTTGACAAGAAATCTGAGGTGTATTTTTACAGACTGCCGAAAGCCACAGAAAAGAGAAGCAAAAGGATCCAGGCAGAAAAAGCTGGATTTGCAGTTATCCTTGTGTGTCAAGATGCTGAATTTAGGGGTATAATCATACTCTATATATTGTATTGTTATATATTGTATTGACAACTCATCAATTAAATATTTACCATCATATATTAATTGTATGTTTTTAAATATCACTGACTGACAAAAACTATACAAATTTTAGGGATGGACAAAATGATGATATGTATATATATATATATATATATATATATATATATATTTACATATAACATTGGATTTAGATCTAAATTGTATTAATATAAAGCGTTCACAGGCAAATTTACGTTATGTATTTCCCCGGTGTCGAAATCAGGCTCATATAAATGTCAGGAAACATGATTCCTGTCTGCATGTCCAAGCACAAGCTTTAGTTTAAACTGAAAATCGTTTGTTTTACTGGTGTTTTCACAGTTTCTCCTGTTAAATACAGTCACTCTTCTGCCTCTCAGTCCGGCTGAGGAAAGTGACGTCAGTGCATTCCCTCTGTACCTCATCAGTGAAAGAGAGCGGCACAAGGTCCTTACCGGAGCAACTCCGAAAGAGTCGTAGTGAGCAACCAGGACGATAGTGGGCAGATCTTCTCCCGCACCCGTGAGACGCCCCTGAGGACAGAACAGAGATTACATGAGGGAAATCACACTGGAGAATCAGGCTTTGCTAATTCTGAAAGTTAAAAAGTTTACTAGTTGTAAAAAAGGCAACTAGTTAGAGTCTAAGCCATATTGCTTAATGTTGTTGTTTGTTTTAAGTGTTTTTTGTTTAGTTCTTTAACTGAGATTCATTCACCAGACAGAATTGAGTTGTACTATACGTATAATGACAATAAAGTCCAACTTCTAGTTCATATTGAGTTCATATCTCACTTTAAAAGTCGACAGCTGCGCAACAAGGTCAAACTTACAGTTGTAGTTTTTATTTACAAAATATCAATCTCCAGCTCTTTCATCAACACAACATGTATGCGCCGTGAACGTGCGTTGGAGATTCATATTTTGTAAATAAAGTGGTAAATTATGTTTTTGGCACATCGCTTCATAAAATGTACGTTAAACCACTAGAGTCACATGGGTGACTTTAATGATGTTCTTACTACCTTAAATAGACTACAGCAATTAAAATAGTCAGAACATGTAGTTAATTACATGTTGTTTTGTTTAGCTAGTCTGTTCAGAATTATGGGAGAATCGTGATCTTTCTTTTAAACTAAAATATTGTGATTCCCAATTGATCCAGAATCGTGCAGCTCTACATTCATGCCTAACCTGCTGTAAGTCTGAGCAAATAATTGCTGGAATTTTTGCCACAAATGTGGCTTAAGAAGACTTCGTCGTGGTCCAGAAATTGAAGATCTACTTTTATTATGGTTTTCAACTTTCACTAGATGATAAAGCAGCTTGAAATGTTCTTCAAACATCATTTTGGTTGAGAGAACAAGGAAAGTCATACAGGTTTGGTAGGACATCAGAGTGTGTAACTGATGACAGAACCTGGCATTATGGGTAATCTGGTGTTTTCTGGAATCAGGTAAATCACCTCTAGACTGGTAATGGCCCAGTCACTGACAGCTTTACTCTGAGCTCCACTGGTCACCATCTGAAAACCATTAGCTGTGGCTGTGTGCAGCAGCACTGTGTGCGCAAAAACACATACATACACATTAACTATAAAACTCTTATATAAACATACACACATGGTGAAATTTCAATATATATACATTATATAATTTCAGAAAAATCTAAAATCTATAATTTCAGAAAAAAAGAATCAGAAAATCTAATTATTATAATAAAGCATTTCATATAAACTACAGTTTATCACACAGAACGTTCATAAAGGATTCCACAGAAACACATATTTCCGGGTACCTTCCGCCGCTGATGAAGACCCCTGTGAGGAAGAGGAGATCTGTGTCTGTGTGTAGATGGACAGCAGCTCCTCGTCCTCCAGGGCGAAGTACACGGGCACGATGGTCTCGGTGGCCAACAGCTCCGGCTCCAGCTCCATGAACTGCTACAGGGGACGAAAACAGACCCAGAATCAGCCTCCAGGAGGGACGTCCCACACCCCACGGTCCTTAGTGGGGCTGGGGCAATATATAAATGCATCGCAATTCCTGGATCGATTCCAATTTTTTACAAAAACTAAACTCAGAATTGATTCGAGAGAGAATGGCGATACGAGAATCAATCCAGAATAATTTCTCGATTCACGATGCATCGATATATATTGTCCCAGCCCTAGTCGTTAGACAGCGTTACCTGCACTATGTCCTGGGGCATAGTGGACATGTTCTGGGGCAGAATGATGACCACGGCTCCCGCAGACTGCCGGAGGGCTTTCTGGTATTTCTCGAAAGAGAAATCGGCGAGCCGCATCATCACGCATCGACGGCTGAGCACCTCGGCCTCCACCGAACGAGCCTCTGTGTTTAAAATGGCATTACGGGAACCTGCGAATCAATTCGGATTATTAATGCATGTGCCACATATTGAAGAAAAAAACTAGCTATGTTTAACATAGTATGTTATATTGGATTTTGATCGTAGACATGTTTGGTTACACTTTCAGTGTTTAAAGTGAGTGTTACATTGTACTATTTCTCAAATAAGTACCAAGTAATATTAATTAACTTCATCAGGGTTTCTACAGGTATCTTCAAATGAAATTTAATGCCTTTTTAATGCCATTTTAAAATTTTCTAATGCCATATACGACCCATGACTAACCACGTATATGCATATATATATATATATATATATATATATATATATATATATATATATATATATATAAAAATGTATAAAATGTTTTTTTTTTCTCTTTTTTTCTGGAACATATAGGTGTAATTTGCGGGTGGGACATGTCGATTGTCCCCACCATTTTTTAAACATCTCGCGGCGTATAGGACGGGTCGCAGGAATGGTGGTGTTTCATTAGTAATATTATAATTAGTGTTTTTGTTGTTGTTATTAATAATTGCTCACACTTGCAAAAGAGAAGATTTGACACATGGCACTGACAATTCAACCAAATACAAAGTATTTATTCTCTTCCTCTTTTACCGGCACCGTCTCCTCCTCTAATGGGCCCTTTTCTCCACCTTCTCTGGGCCAGCATCCTCTAACCTGGCCTTTTTAGGGGCTTTCCTCTCAGGGCGGATGAGAGCATGATTAATTGCTTATTACCAGACATCTTTGAAAGACAGATGCAATGATTAATGCATCCATGGCCCGGATATAATTATAAAATATGACATCATTTTAAAAGTGACCTATAACATCGACTATGCAAAATTATTAAGCCTATTTGGAGAGAGAAATGTTTATAATGTGACAATATGTCAGTCATCGTGCGATGACGAAAATATGACTAGGCCTAGACTACTTGTTCTGAGCAGGTGTTGTCAGTGAACAGGCTGGGTTAGGGAACAGGCTGTAAAACTGTTGACTAAGTTACAGACACTCATTAAAAATGATGATAATTATCTGGGAAACGTTTCTCTAACAGCAGTCAAGTTGCCATTGTGTCAAACAAGTTGTGAATTTTTTGTAACATTAAAACAGGAGATCATGACTTATCTTGAATCTTACCCAGATACAATAGTGCTATTTTCTAATTTCTATTTTCTAATTGGCTAATGTGTAGACCCTTTCTTTTTTTTTGATTGGCTGATAAGTGGCAGGCTTGAATAGTAAGAACTGCAGGGGAGACGCGCTTGATTCCTGTCGGTTTCATAGTGAGCGGCCAGAGACATTTGGGGCGCTGCGGCATATTCAATATATTATAAATAGTTTTTCAGCGTGAGAAATACAATGTGAGCGTGACAAAAGACCGAAATGAGTGACTGTCACGCTCAATGCGTGACACTTGAGAGCCCTGCGTCTAAGGGTATAGAAGAACAATACACGTTGTTTGCCTGCGTTCTGTTGCGGCTCGTGCACAACACTTCTTCTCTCGGACGCGCGACTCAATCCGTTGCGGAGAGACTCTCTTTTTGTTAGGGTGAAATCACAAAACAATGCACACAAACATGTCATTGCTTGATATACAACCACTAATAAACAATCGGTTTTGACGAGGGGAAAAATGTATACTTCTTACTGCGGATTAGAACCCAAAACCTCTGACATGCTTGGCAAAAGTTCTGCTACTGGACCATTTAAGTGCATGCGTGTAACAGTCGGGTCTATTCTCGCTACTAGCAACATATATTAGATCTCATTAAACGACAAATTAAACACAATGTACTATTTACAAGGTTCAGACCTGTCCACCGCTGTACAACAGACGTGCGTCACCTCCGCATCACGGCACTTTTGCTCCGGCCGGAAGCAATTACTAAACTGGTTCCGCGTATTTATCACACGAACGTACATATTTTGCGACAGCAAATACAAATTATTAATTATGAAGGCTATATTCAAATAAATATATATAAAATTCTCTTCAAAACTATAAAAAAAATGTAATGCCTGTAAGAATCAAATTTAATGCTTTTTAATGCCTTTTAAGGCCTTAATTTTCGCAAAATCCATTTAATGACTTTTAATGCTTTTTAATGCCCCGCGGAAACCCTGTTCATGTACTTAATATAGTTATGGTTAGGGTTTGGTTTAGGGATAGTTACTTGTAATTATGCATAATTTACTCTTTATACATTTTTGATTACTATAGTGCTGCGAACATGTAGTAACGTGTAACTGTGTCACCTTAAAATAAAGTGTTACCAAATGTGTCTCTTCCTCCAACAAAATATATATAATTAATATCTGAGAAGCCAATAAACACCTGCGAAACCTGGTTTGATTAATGAATTCTCATGAAGATGAGATGTTAGATAAACAGAGATGCCACATGAAGGGTTCAATGAAGGGTTATTGTCCTCAACTAAAGCTATTACTAATTTAAAAATAAGAAAAAATATAAATAGTATTAAATAATACAAAACACGTTACACATAAAACTACTATAAAGGAGTCACTATGGTAATACCATGGTATTTCTTGAAGTATCTTGGTGTACCATGCAATATTATATTTCTTAACTAAAAAATGTACTAAATTTAACTGACCTGAAATGAAAAGTTGGAGCACTAAAATTACTAACTAGCAAAAGATAAAAACAAACTGAAATGAAGCTGAAATAGGTAGTAAAAAGAACAAAAGCACATATCAAATATATTAAAACTAACAAAGCCTACTAAAACTAAATTTAAAAACGTAAAACTATTATAGTACATAATAGTGCTGCGTCAATGTGAGAGTAACGCGGTAAATACCGCGGTATTTAACTTAGTACGACATGTAAATATGAAAGTCGATTATTAAACCATTGATTGGTTCAAACCGAAAACCATTCAGTTACGAGCCCTGAAGAACATTTTGAACCTAGAAACACTCAAACATGGTAATACCATGGTACGAGTCTGGGGTGTTGTTGTAAACTGAAAAGGTTGTAGGTTTAAAGCCCAGCAGACGTTAGTTAATAAACCACTACGCCACCACATGTCCCAAATACAAAGCCATAGATGTTATTAAAGCATTATATGGCCATATAAAGCGTGTTGTGTCGGTTTATTACCGTAGGTTTGTCCCTGCAGGTCGTACTGCTGCATGCGGTACACACTGAACTCATGCGCCGCTTCCGCGCGCAGCGGACACACCAGCACCAGAAACAGCACCAAACTCAGCGGGAACGACCACTTTAGCATGTTCTCCAACACCTCGCTGGCCTCCTCGAACATGCTGGAGCCGGTTCGGGAGATTCCGATAGAGAGAAACGGAGAAAAAGACTGAATGAATGATTGACGGCGATCGCTTGAGCTGTCAGGCGCCGCGGCGGTGAGAGTTTCAGGCAGGCGAAATCACCGGACACCTACACATCTGCCGAACTGTACTGTAATGAGACTGACGTTTTATTGATATAGTACGTTTACCTTTTTTACATGACATATTGTGTTGAATTTTGCTCTTTAATCTTGTTATATTTAATAAAATAATTACAATTTATGAAATCTTGATGTGCATATTTTTGGTGTTGGTTGGGGTCCATCAGGAATATTCACGGACTACCTCATCTGACCTTTTTCTCCAGATTTATTTAGCCTATTTATTTATTCAACAAAACATAAAAAAATCTGTTACATTTGGTGTGTGCAATACAATTCTTCGGATTAATAATAAATTGCAAAAAACTTTTATAAACGTTTATAAAGTTTATGGCATGGTTAGAATAACTAAATTAATGTTTATTAAATACAAGAAATTCAGTATATTTGTTTCCTCACAGAGTAACCAATGAGTCATGAGTCATGTCTTCAATAAATTATTTTTAAAAATAAACATGTCACATTAAATAAGTAGGCTAAGTGCTCTTGATGACCACTAGAGGAGTCTCCCCGTTTCCCACAATCATTGTGGCATTTTATTAATAGTGAAATTACTCAGAGAAGATTGACATTCAGTTAGTCTCATATAGAAATTATTTATCTGTGATTTTACTGAAAGATCAAGTTTGAGTTCAACAAGCTCAAATACCCAACAGTTTGAGTGTGACTGTAAACTCTGAAGTAAAAGTCTGTCTATTTGTTGCTTAGTTATTGGTCCATATAAAAATTTCTTTATCCATTTATATTTTCATTTATTCATCTTTTGTTTTTGTTTACTGCTGCAGAAATGACAAAATCTGAGATTATTTATTTGCATTAATTATTCCGATATTGGCCTCTCAGGAAGTGTAACTTTTATTATAAAATCACAATAAACACTCAGACTGAATGACTTTACAAACCGTGTATTGACCGATTGGTCCTCTCTGCTCTGGTGGGCGTGGCTACTGTCATCATTACGACATCAGATCCAGAAGAGCTGAACGAGATCAGCTCCATCAGTGTATTACTGTTTGAGATTGAAGGTTGTAAATCTCAACATTAAGATGTTTGATGATCAACTCTCATATCTTCTCTAACATTATTTTCTATTCTATTCTAAATAAACATTTAATATGATTACAGCAGTATTTGTTCCTGACAAAGATATTCAGCATCCTGGTGTGATTGTATAAGTTGAGCATATTTATTTGAATATTAATCATGTGAAGATATCAGAGGACACTTTCATATAGCAGGCGATCTGTTCCTGCTCCATAAAACCATTAGAGAAACTCTGAGATCAGTTTGAGAGGAGAAACAATCGAGACATTTAATCAGAAATGAAGAACAAATGTCCTGAAGAGAGTTACAGGAGAGAGCAGAGACAAACACTCTCAGGATCTCATGACAAGATCAAACTGTTGCTTTAAGATGTTTTTAACTTCTCTAGTCCGTGGGAACTTTATGAGGCACTTGAGAAAATAACACTATCTATCAGATCTAGTGGACGTTGTGGCCGACTGGAGCTCAAGGTGACAATGATGAAAGTGTGAAATAATCATAATAGTAATCATCAAAATAAATAGATTAAAATAGAGTTAGATGTGCTAGAGTAGACGGTCACATGCATGAACACTGAATAAATAGGCAGTTATTTTAAACTGATTGTAGAGTTTGACTTCACTTTACTACAGAGCAGCTTCACATCAGCGCGTCTGTCATTTTATTACTGAACCAGTTTTGAAGAGTTTGTCTTTTCATATTTGTGGACTGAAACTGTTGAAGATGTTTCTCCCTGTTTTGCTCTGCTTGTGTTTCTGGCGTCTGGATGGTGAGTTTAAATGTGTTTTTATGGCTTCAGTGGTTTCTGTTCTGATGTAATAAATTACTGGTTAAATTAGTTCGAGAGGATCAACATTCACTGTTATTCTCATTTAGAAATAATTAATCTGTGATTTTACTGTCAGATCAAGTCTGAATTCAGCTCTAAACTCAGTTATTATGGATTGATTAAAATAATATAAATATGAAGCTCATATAATCAACAGCATTAGTTTTAGTGTGATGTTAAACATTAAAGTAAAAGTGTATTTTTTAGTTATTGTTCCATTTATATTTCTCTTTTTCATTAATCATCTTTTGTCTTTGAACTGCTGCAGAATATTATTAATTTCACATTTAAATTATTAAAATTTATTAAAATTAATCAAGAGTTTTTAAAGTTTTAATCTGTGAAAAACTCTGTTCTTCAGGAGCGTTTGGTGAGTCAGTGTCAGTGATGGAGGGAGATTCAGTCTCTCTAAACTCTGACACTGAAATAAAGGATGATGATGTGATTCAGTGGATGTTTGGAAACACTGTAATAGCAGAAATCAATAAACGGGCCGGCAGAATCACTGTATATGATGATGTTCTTGATGGGAGATTCAGAGACAGACTGAAGCTGGACAATCAAACTGGATCTCTGACCATCACAAACACCACAACTGAACATGAAGGAGTTTATAGACTACTGAAGTCTTCAGGAAGAAGATTGTCATCAAAAGTTTTCAGATTTTCTGTCTATGGTGAGTAGAGATCATTAGTCTTGTTCATCAAATATTCTTATTTTATTCATTATTTGCATATTGAATTGTTGAATCATTTTAGAGTTTGAAATGACAAATCATATAAGAACTGAATATAATATGTTGATCATATTTCTGTGTATTCAGAAATATTAGTTGATGTCAGCGCTGATATTAGTGCGACTGATCTGATCTCAGTTTGATGTGTTTATTCCTCAGACTCTGTCCACTGTTGTGGTCCTACTGAAGCTGTGATCCGATTGGTCCTCTCTGCTCTGGTGGGCGTGGCTACTGTCATCATTCTGGTTTATGACATCAGATCCAGAAGAGCTGAACCAGATCAAGCACATATTCACACATCAGGTACATGATTGATGATGTCATTTCTCACAAACTGATTTTGCATTAATGTATGTCAGATATATTAATGGCTTTATACGTTCATCTTTTTCAGGAAGTATCGAAATCTAAAGCAGAAAGCTGAACTTTAAAGATTCTTCAAGTGTGTTTTTGTTCTTCTAGTGTTTTTTTTCATAATAAATACTGATGATTATTTGAGTTTGTGCTCTCTTTCAGTGTCAGATTTTAACAGTGTCACTTTATTGTTTATATTTCTTTCAGATACATTTTTTTTATAAAGACACAGATCTCACTTTAATACTTCTGTATATCTGTCAAATGTATTTTCTTGCCTTTATCAATAAAGTTTCTCACTCTGAGGTTCAAGAGTCTCTATGATTTTTTCAGAGGAATACAAACTTTATGTATATTTAAAATACTTGAGCAGTGTATACACAGCTTTATTTGTATTTACTTTTAATATTACCAAGTAGTTTGTTTTTATTTCAATATATTCCGGTATAAACAGCATATACAGCTAAAATATTATTGCTGTTTATAATATCATTTAATATTAATATTATTAATATTATTAAATTATTAAACATTTCAGAGGTAAACAAAAGGGGAAAAAGGAAGAAAGAAAGAGAGAAAAAGAAAGGCATTTTACAGAAAAAAAACTTGTACCTATTAAACAGCTGTGTAGTTTTCCTTGCTTTTAAGTTTTTACATTTGGATATTGTTTCTAAATATATTTTAATATCAATTTTAAATTGTTCAAAATGTGTCTTTTTCATTCCATTTTACTTTATGAATATAGTAAAAGACAATCATAATAATGAAATCAAATATAAAGAAAGGATTTTTATTACCATCAAATGACAAATATTTTAGTATAACATCAACTTCTTCAAAGTAAACATGAATCATAGCTTTTAAGTAATTACTGAGTTCTCTCCAAAATACTTGGGTCTCACCGATATCCATTTCCTCCAACAGGCGATGATAAAGTGTTTAAAACTCTAGTGTGATTTGTCTCTGTGGTCTCGTCTGAGGAGCAACTCCTCCATCTAGTGACTCACCCTGAACTGACATGTTATCAGGAGTTATTTACTCAGTCTCTGTAATGAGATCCAGTGATTGTGTCTGTTACTCAAGAAAGCCACTAGATGGCGCTGTGAACAGTCCTGTGGGCGCCAGTGCTGATTATGCAGGAGCTGGATGAGCATTTTCACAGCCTCACTAGCTGTCGCCTGTCTGTCAGAAGCTGGTGATCCACTGACAGATGGAGGCGGGCACAGGGAGCTCGGTTCATTTATAAGATAGGATAGGATAAACTTTATTTGTCCCCGAAGGGAAATTTGTCTTTGTTACGTTAAATGTGCCGGGTGTATGCACTGAATAAAGACACTGAGAGCTTGTGTACGCTTAGCATGAACGTTTACTAGGAACATATGTGTCACCTTCAAAACAGTCCATGTCACCATGAAACTTTAGTTCCCTTTACAGAACACCTCCCCTCTTAAGTAAGAATCCCCCCCTCCCCCCCCCAACAACTACCCCCCCGACAACTGTCTAAAGCCCTTAAAAGCAATACTCACTTATCAGGAAATTCTTGTCAAACAGAACCTTTCACAACAGAACATTTATAGAATAATGTACTTTTTTTTCCCTTTTCTCTTCACCCCAGTCTCTCACAAGTCCAGGCACTCTGGCGGGCGTGACAATCTTCCTGAGGTTGTCACATACAGGGTGTTGGATGTGACTGTCTGTTTGTGATGGTCTGTGTCAGTGCTCTCATGTTGGTGTGTGACCTGGTTGTCTGTCTGTTGTAACAGTCTTATCCAGCAGCACCTGAGGTTGTGGTTGGTGCACAGTACGTAGGTGTTTTCGGATTCTCCTGATCTGTCCTTCATCTGTGTGAATGATGTAAGATCTGGGTGTTGTAGCCTGCTGAACGACTGTCCCTTGTCTCTCCTCTTTTGGGAGCCACACATTTTGTCCCGGCTGCAAAGGCAGCAGGGGGCGGCTCTATGGCGCAGGTTGTAGCTGAGTTGTTGTTTTTCTTTCTGCCATTTTTTTACCTTTCATGAACCCTTTGATGTTTGGCCAGCGGGGAAGCAGGGATGATGGAAGCTGAAGTATCGTTGTGCGTACTGTAGCTGTCTGCCCATAAGGAGTTGTGCAGGGAGTAACCACACTCCAGGGGTGTGGCTCGATACGCCATCAAAGCTTTTAGTTTCTCACCTCCTCCTTTCCAAAGTCCTTTTATGGTTGCCACCGCACGCTCTCCCTCTCCATTTGCTTGCGGGTATCTTGGGCTACTCGTGATGTGTGCAAACCCGTACTCGGTGGAAAGTCTCTGAACATCTCACAGCTGTATTGTGGTACATTATCAGACACAACTGTGTCTGGTATCCCGTGGCGGCTAAAAGCTTCTTTCAGAGCTGCAATGACAATGTGTTGGCTGAGGCAATGTGGAGGTGGGCAACTTCAATGTAACGTAAGAAATAGTCCACTATAAGGAGATAAGTCTTCTTCTCCCAAAAGAATAAGTCTTTACCCACTCTTTGCTAGGGTCTCTCCTGTACCGGGGTGGTCAGCAAAGGCTCTCGGTGCTCTGCCCTGTGCTGTGAGCATGTGTTACAGTTCTCCACCAGCTGACTGATGTGTACGGACAGTCCTGGCCACCAGACGGACTGGTGTGCTCTCGCTCTGCACTTGTTTATACCTTGATGGCCACTGTGGAGGTTGTTGAGGAACTCTTGTCTCATGTCGTGGGGAATGACGATTCTTTGGCCCCTGAGAAGCAGCTCTCCTGCTAATGTTAGTGTCGCTCTTTCAGGCTAGTATGACCCCAGCTCTGAAGAAATGGCACTTTTCTCCGGCCAGCCTGTCTTGCAGTATCTGATGAGCTTTGCACACACAGGGTCAGTTTTCTGTTTTTCTTGTATTACCTTCAGTCTTGTTTCAGTGGCGGGAGGCTTTGGATGACAGCATCCACAAAAAAATGGTAAATGGTAAATGGACTGCATTTATATAGCGCTTTCATAGACCCAATGGCCACCAAAGCGCTTTACATTTTGCCTCTCATTCACCCATTCACTCACACATTCATACACCGACGGCGGTGTCAGCCATGCAAGGCGCCATCCAGCTCGTCGGGAGCAGCTGGGGTTAGGTGTCTTGCTCATGGACACCTCGACACTTGGTCAGGTGGAACCGGGGATTGAACCACCAACCTTCCAGTTTGTAGACAATCTACATGAACCACTGAGCCACTGCCACCCCAAAAACTTTAACCTCTGCCTCGTTATCTTTTTCCTCCTGTGTGAGTGTGTGTCCTACAGGGGCTCTTGATAATGTGTCTGCTGTTATTAAACTCTTGCCTGGCACATGCACAATGTCAAACGTGAACTTCATCAGTCTCAGTCTGAATCTCAGCACCCTGGGAGGGAGTTCATCTAGCGCCTTGGTACTCAGGTGTGGCACTAGAGGTTTATGGTCTGTCTCTAACCTGAACTTCAGTCCCAGGAGATAAGGCATCAACATTTCGCATGCCCACGTCGCAGCCAAAGCCTCCTTTTCGATCTGTGCATCATGTTTTTTCGGCCTCGGACAGGCCCCTGGAGATGAACATGATGGCCTCCTCGTTCCATCACTCTGTTGTTGGCTGAGAACAGCCCCCAGGCCAAAGGATGAGGCGTCTGCCGACACACACGTCTCTGCTGTGGTTGAGTACGAGGCCAGCACCCATGCTGAGCTCAGTTCTAGTTCAAGTCTCTGGAACGCCTCCCTTTGTGGCGCTCCCCAGCACCACTCGTTCTTCTCACAGAGCAGGTCTTTAATTGGTCTGGTGTATGACGCAAAGTGGGGTCATCCCCATGACTCCCCTCCAACATCTGCGACATGCGACGCTGTAAGTGCTCCGGGGCTGATGAGATGCCAAATGGTAGGCGATTGAATGCATATTGCCCAAATGGGGTGATGAATGTAGTGAGAATCTGGCTTTCCTCTGACAATGGGATCTGCCAGAAACCGGAGGTTGCGTCCAGCTTCGTGAACACTTTTGCCCCGGCCAGCATGGCTAGTGTGTGGTCTACTGCTGGGAGGATTTGTCTCTCTCTCCGCACCCACTTGTTTAGGTGCGTCAGGTCCACGCACAGCCGAATCTTTCCTGACTGAGCTTTTGGCGCCACAACCATGCCTGCGCACCAGGGTGTGGGCTGGGTCACTTTTGAAACCACCCCCATGTCCTCCATATGCTTCAGCTCTGCCTGCACCTTGTCTCGCAGTGGTAGAGGCACACGGCGTGGGGATGACAGAGCATACGGGACTGCACCTGGTCCAGCTCTATTTTATAGGGCTCCTTTAATTTTCCCAAGCCTGAAAACACTGTTGGGTACTGAGCCTTAAAATCCTCTTGTCGGGCTTGTACAGTGTGAACACGCCTTATTAGCTTGAGTGCTTTTATAGCAGGAAGGCCCAGTAGCGCCTTAGTCAAATCTTTAACAACATAAATGTCTTGTTCTGTTGTTACCTTTTCGTGACTCAGCTCCCTTTTAAAGCGTCCTTTTACTTCCAATTTGTAGTTTCCTGGTCCATACAGCACTTTGAGGGGCGGTTGTAGTGTCCCATGCTTTTTGATGGAGTAGCTGCAGCTTGGAATTGCTGTAACACTTCAGTGTTAACTGCTCCAAACTGCTCCACTGCTCAAACTGCTCCAGTGTCCAGTTTGACAACAGTTGCATCTCCATTTAACTGCACTGTCTTTATCCACTCATCCTCTCCCTCGGAGCCCACTTCTCCTAGGAAAGCAAAATCCTCCTCGTGTTTGCTCCCAATATGTGCCTCTGAGATGTCATGGACCCCACCAGTCGTTCTGCATTTCTTTGCAAAGTGTCCCTTTTTGTGACAACTCCTGCACTCTGCATCACGGGCGGGGCAGTCCTTCCACAAATGTTTCCTTGAAAATCCACACCTGCTGCATTCAGATGTCTTTGAATCAGGTTTATCTTTGGCCGCTTACCGCCATTTAGTATGTTTTTGCTGTATTGCTTCAACCTGTCCGGTCGCTTGCTCTGTCCCTCGTAACACTGGCTGCTGTTTTTTCACTGCTGCACTCTGTCTCACTCTTGTCATGGCTTTTGCTAGCATCAAATCAGCATCCAACTGTAGACTTTCTGATAACTTAGCATCTCTAATGCCGACCACAATTCGGTCATTTATTAACTGTTCTCTCAGGACCCCAAATGCACAGTGTTCGGCCTGTGTGTGCACCGCTGTCATAAAGGACTCAACACTCTCACCGGGCTCTTGGCTTCGTCTGTTGAAGCGCGCTCTTTCGAAGATAACGTTCCGCTTGCTGACACAGTGCGCCGTGAAAGCCTCTGTAACCATGTCATAGGACTTCTTCTGTTCGTCCGTGAGGGGTAAAACTTTTAAAATATCTTCGGCATCGTCATCAGCTGCATACATGAAGGCATTCACTTGAAACTCTGACGACTGTTTATCCTAGTTTACTTTGGAGCATTATAATTGCAACCCACTGACCTTTCTTGGTATGGCTGTAGTATCTGTAGAATCAGTATGCTATACAAGCAATAAGTTTGCAGGTAAGTGACTAGTTAAAAGCAGGGATGGACAGGCATACCAGGGCCAGGGTCCCAGGAGCTCTGGTGCTCTACAGATGCTACTGTAATATAGGCTTGTATTGGGTTTGTTCTTCTCATGTCTGAATGATGTCGATTTATATCTACAAAAGTCACCAGAATCTATCATTTAAGGGACTACCGGTATTTATCAAAAAAAATTCTCCTAGGGGAGCACACCCCTGGATCCTGCTTGACAGTTATGTTGATCAGGGCATATATCTTGGCTTAGGGGCCCGCTTACCTCCCAGGGAAAAAAGTTCAGGCTCAGGACTTTTTTCTACTATTACCCCTGGATCTCAGTTTGATGTGTTTATTCCTCAGACTCTGTCCACTGTTGTGGTCCTACTGAAGCTGTGATCCGATTGGTCCTCTCAACTCTGGTGGGCGTGGCTACTGTCATCATTCTGGCTTATGACATCAGATCCAGAAGAGCTGAACGAGATCAAGCACATATTCACACATCAGGTACATGATTGATGCCATTCCTCACAAACTGATTTAGCAGATTTAATAGATTTAATAATTTATGCCTTGATATGTTCATCTTTTTCAGGTAGTATTGAAATCGCTGAACTAGAGCAGAACGATGAACTTTAAAGATTCTTCAAGTATGTTTTTTGTCATTATAAATACTGATGATTATTTGAGCTTCTGCTTACTTTTTTTAGTATTTACAATCTTATTTGTAAGGCTTTATTGTTTATATTTCTCTCTGATCCAAAAAAATCCCCCAAAATTAATAAAGATACACAAATCTCACTTTACTACTGCTGTATATTTACTGTATGTATTTTCTTGCTTTTATCAATAAAGTTTCTCACTCTGAGGTTCAAGAGTCTCTCCATGTTTTATTACATTTATTATGTAGAGCGCCTCGTGGAGGAATACTAACTTTATATATTTAAAAAGCAAAATGGCGGCGCCCTGGTTGGCTGCGGCTGCAATGGCTCTTGAGAACATTGGTCATTTAACGCCAAATAAGGCATCTACAGCGGCTAGTTTAGCAGTGAACGCTCGGTGTAATAATGGTAGACTAACATACGATCGGCAGTTTATCCTAGAACTACGCGTATACTGCATTTCAACAACAGTGGACTTCACAACTCTGCACACACTGAACAGCCTCGGACTGCTATGTCAGCAAGATCCAGCGGCCGACCAAGCAGCAGGAGCTCCCATCAGCTCGGGCCGCACCCGGAGGAGACGGAGACGGTGTGATAGGAAGCGGAAGCGCGGTAGCCGCGGAGGACTAACAGCCAAGCTAAAGGCTAACCCTTTCAGAACGTCGCTTCCATCCATTTTGCTCGCCAACGTCCGCCCCCTGGAGAACAAAGTGGATTACTTGAAGCTGGATTTAACTACAAATCGTGAGATGAGGGACTGCTGTGCCATAATTCTGACTGAGGAGAATTCCGGCTAAACTCCTCCATCCCTGACGACGCTGTTAGTATGGAGGGTCTTACAACTTTCCGTCAGATAGGAGCTGCGCTCTCAGTGGTAAAACCCGGGGGTGGTGTTTTGCATCTACAATAACAACAGCTGGTGTAAAAATGCCAAGGTGGTTTCAAGTCATTGCTCTCCAGACATTGAGTTTTTGACCATAAAATGTAGACCTTTCTATCTGCCCAGGGAATTTACCACCGTCATCATCACTGCTGTTTAAACCCCCCCCCCCCCCCCCCCCCCCCCCAGTGCTAACACCAATCAGGCTTTCACTGTGCTCTACCGCTCCATCAGTGACTTGCAAACTACACATCCAGAGGGTGTTTTCATTGTTGCTGGGGACTTTAATCAGGCCAACATGAAGACAGTTCTCCCTCATTTCCATCAGTATGTGAACTTTGCAACCAGACGCTCAAACACACTAGACAGAGCCTACAAAAATATTAAGGCAGCATTCAAGGCAGCACCCCGCCCCCACCTTGGCTCATCAAACCATCTCTCTGTAATGCTAATTCCTGCATACAGGCCCCTGCTCACCAGAGGAAAACTGACTTCGTCAGCATTACAGACCTGTTTTGAGTGCACGGACTGGGACATGTTCAAGGAAGCTGCAACTGAAAACCAACACACCAATGTAGAGGAGTATGCTGACTCTGTGTCTGCATACATCCAGAAATGCATGGAGGATGTCTCTGCTACCAAGACCGTCACCACACAGGCAAATCAGAAACCCTGGGTGACCAATGAGGTGCGTGCAATACTGAGGGTACGAAATGCAGCGTTCAAGTGTGGGGACAGAGAGGCGCTTAGATCAGCCAGAGCCAACCTGAACCGTGCCAATCGAACAGCAAAGCGTGCCTATGGTCAGAAAATCCAGGGATTCTTCCACGACCCGACAAACAACAGACGCATGTGGAAAGGCATCCAGACCATCACAGACTACAAGGCTGCTCCTTTACCCTGTGAGGACAACACAGACTTCCTCAACGCACTCAATAATAACTTTGGTCGGTTTGAATCACTTAAAGGAGAACTCCGGGCAATTTTTAAGTTAATCTTGATCGTTAGACCTTTGTGAGTACTGTCTATAGAAAAAAAAAAAAACGAACCAGATTGGTGCTTGCGACGCGGAGCTGCGACCGCGAATGCCCAGAGCTCCCACTCAGCTAAAACGGCAGCTCTGGGGGCATAACATAAAGAGTGTCTGTTGTGCCTCTTAACAGACACAAAATGCGATTAAAATGTCTGTCCAACATAAACAGGGGCCTTACCTGTGAACAAGATGCGTTTAGCCATGGTTTAAATTCACCTAAATAGTGTTTTAGACGGCAAGCTGTAGTCTCGCGCTGAAGTCTCGCTCCTCCCACCTGGACACTATTTACCTTTCCCTGCTACAACTGAGTTCCCACGCGAGTCCAGGTGGGAGGAGCGAGACTTCAGCGCGAGACTGCAGCTTGCCGTCTAAAACACTATTTAGGTGAATTTAAACCATGGCTAAGTTGCTAAACGCATCTTGTTCACAGATAAGGCCCCTGTTCATGTTGGACAGACATTTTAATCGCATTTTGTGTCTGTTAAGAGGCACAAAAACGCTCTTTATGTTATGCCCCCAGAGCTGCCGCTTTAGCTGAGTGGGAGCTCTGGGCATTCGCGGTCGCAGCTCCGCGTCGCAAGCACCAATCCGGTTCGTTTTTTTTTCTATAGACAGTACTCACAAAGGTCTAACGATCAAGATTAACTTAAAAATTGCCCGGAGTTCTCCTTTAAAGTGTAAATTGCAGGTTAATTTTTTTACGAGATAATGCAATGTGCTTAAAGATAAGAACCGCCTACCATTGTTTAGTATGTTTTTTATACCAAAATGCTGAATATAATATGAAAATTTGGTACTTTTTACAGTGGTTTATAGCACTCCCCCCTCCCTTCTGCTAAGCTGGGCGTGACGTCATAACAGGGACTCTTAGCGGCAAGCGTCTAACGCAAGCTTTCTTTTTAGATTCAGCAGCAGTGATAAATGAAATAACTCAATTGTAAACATACTCGTGTGTGCTGGCTTCATGAGGACCGTGATCCTGCCTGAAATGAGATTAATGCAGCGTTCCAGGCAACCTGTAACCAGTGTTTTTCCAACCTTATACCCGTGAAAGTGCACTGGAACGGCAGTCAAACCCGTGATTTCCCACCCGTGAATTCGTACTACATCGATGCACTCCCAGTTACGAGTTGAAAAAACACAGGTTACAGGTTGCCTGGAACGCGGCATAAGCTATTCGCAAAACAAACGGGCATGCGTCATAACCAGACTGTAAAAAAATACCAGGATGCTGTGTGAGGCACGTCAGATTTGCCGGTCGCGTGTCGAGCTGCTCCACTAAACTCCAAAACGCGTTCACCTCACGGCAGCACACCTCCACTGCTGATTCCATTGGGTGGCATAGCCCACACAAACACCTGTCTCTGTTTCTTTCTGACAATGAGCATCGCGAATTAGTAGCGTTTTAGCACAGGCAATATCTCGTTCTGTCAGCAGATGCCAGCAAAAGTGCCATTGTGTCTGTGCATCTCTACAGCTCTGATTAGGACTAACATTACTAACACCATGTAAGTAAATAATGTCTTCAGTCGTTGTCCCTCCTTGCTATTCTACATGACAGCAAGATTTTGAAAAGACTTTGGCTTGTTCCCTAATATTATCCGGGTTAACTCCAGGCTAGCCTAGGCTAGCTCTAGCTACTCACCAGGACACCTGACCAACCCTCCACTCATTTTCCACACACCAAGCATTAATTACTCTTTGAGGGCCATGATTTCTGGCAATTTCCTCCCCACTCTCACGCCTGACTAGTTCAAAATTATAATGCTGTGGTCCATCAAAGATTTGATGTTTTTCTACCTCCCCGTTCTCCATATATAAGCCACAGTCAGTGGTAATCTAGCAGAGTATAGGTTGCGACTCCCTGGTATGACGTCATCACAGTTACTGTAAAAAACACGCTACCTTTGAAAAACCCCCACTAAATGTTGTTTTAACGCATTTTAAGACAGAAATATTTAAATATATACATATTGAGCACTTTATTTACACATTAATTGATTGTGGTGGTTAACCTGCAATTTACACTTTAACAACACTCCTGTGAGGAAATCCACACCTCACCCAGACGAACAGGCACTCAGACTTGAGCCAGCTGATGTCCGGAGGACATTGAGAAGACTTAACGCACGAAAAGCAGCGGGCCCTGATAACATACAGGGACGGGTGCTGAAAGACTGTGCTGGCCAGCTGGCTCACGTCCTCGCGGACATATATAACATCTCGCTGACTCATGCTGTCGTCCCATCCTGTTTCAAGACTGCCACCATCATACCAGTGCCCAAAAAACACACAATTTCATCACTCAATGATTACCGCCCCGTCGCCCTCACTCCCCTCATTATGAAGTGCTATGAGAGGCTGGTGAAGGACCACATCATCTCCAAACTCCCCCCCTCATTTGATCCACTCCAGTTTGCATACCGCTCCAACCGCTCCATAGAGGACGCCGTCTCCTCCACACTCCACCTACACTGAAAAAAGGTTTTCAAGCAGTACTTCATTCAATTAATAATTTTTCTTTCAATTCAGTTTACTATTATTTGTTTTATTTTTTAAGTTATATTTTATTAGTTCAAAACATTGTTAAATATAAATATTTTTCATTAAGATCTTAAATAAAAAAATTTTGTTTCGACGAAGTTACAATTTCAAGGTTATACACAGGCCAGCGCATGCGCATTAAACACAAATCTCGACAGTCAGCAGACCGCTCTTCAAGTCAGCGCCTCAGCGGTCGCTCCGTGGATGGATCACAATACAGACTCAAGTTACATCGCAGAAAAACTCTGGTAAGTGAAACAAACAACCATTTAAATGTGCTGTTGTATTTAGTAGCCTGTTAATTTTATGCCAGACATGGCGCACTGACTTTATCTGGTAACGTTAGATAAGTAGGCCTATGTACGTTCATTTGAAAATGTTAACTTGGTGTTAGCTAGCTGAGTTTACACAATATGTCGACGTTAATTAATTCCTGACCGATTTCAAAAGGGAACATATGTTAAAAGAAAACCTGTGCCTTTTTGGTAACGTTAATTAACTTGAACGTTTAAGCATCGAACCGAACGTTATCTCGAGTCAGCCATAAGAATGACGTTAAAACCGTTAAAACAGTTAACCTGATCAACTAACACAGTTAACTTAACGTTAAGTGAATAAGCTAACGTTACATGTTAAGGGACTGGCTTAATGTATGGCTAACGCAGTTATGACTGACGAAATACAACATTTATTTGTGTCTAATATTGCTCCATTGGCAAACTTTTTTTATATTTTAAATTCGGGCGGGCGATGTCGGTTGGTTTAAAAAAAAAGTCAGAGGACACAGGGGGGCAGTAAAGCCACGACGCAACAGTCAGTCATTAATACGTTTTTCAAGGTTAGTAAAATACTTCCGAATTCAGTTGATAATTAATATAAATGCTTAATATTTTAACTTTGTCTGTTAATGTAGATTACTTGTACTTAAGTGTCAAAACCCTACGTTAGGCTGAGATTTTAAAAAATGTACCGTTATGGCCCTATATGGCCTTGTAATGGCGCTTGGAGACACGTCTAATGGCGGACAATTTACCCATAGTTTAGAATAAGAATAAGCCGTCACCCAACATCACTTAGAGCACATTTAACAAACCTTGATCGACTTAACCAATTTCATTTGATATTTTTTACTATCTTGATGCAGGATACCGACATTGCTGTAAAGAGGGAGATTGCACTAAAAAGTCTTATTTTCTACATGGGAGAAGCAGTGGAGGACCTCATCAAGGATTTCCTGGTAAGACAAGATTAATTTAGCGATGCGAAAATTCTAGCTAAGGCTGTCAAGTTCAAAATTAGCCATCGGACAATGTTCATATATATGTCACTCTGAAAACAGTCTGTAAGCAAAGTTCAAATAGAGATACAATACCTTTCCACTAGAACCAGAGTCCCATGCGTTGGTAAGTTTATGATTGTAATGACTGTTATATTTCTATTTCAAAAACGAATTGGAGCAAAACATAATTTTATAATTAGTTAGAAGTAGATGCTAATAATTATACAATGTTGTGCATTTGTGTTTGCATTCAATTTGGTTTAAGTTATTTTTTGTTATCCAAATAAAAAGTACCATCTGAATGTCGTCTAATAGTTTGGGCTCTGTTGTTAACCTTTAATCTGCGAGAAACCCAACCTGTATCGATTCCTTATTCTTTCTTTCTTCCTAAATTCTTTTCCAGGTATCAGAAAAGAAAGAGGATGAACAATTTCTTCAGCAAGAAGCCATGGCAATCTTTATCATCAGATATGCACAAGGTGTACCTACAAACATTGGCATCATTTTAATCTAGAGGGACAAGAGGTTCTGAGCGGCTTGCCCTCTGTCGCAAATGCTGTCGCCATTCTCCTGAGCCTTCTTTATGCCTTCAATCTGGAATATCATTCTGTTCCTGCATTAGTTACCCTGTCCGAAGCACTTCCCATGATGGGAATCGCTCTATGTTGCGTTTGGGCTGCGTACACCACCTCAGAACTGCCCCAGGCGATGGCACCCGCTGCAGTTTCACCAGAGGTGGCGGCACGAGCTGCAGAACCTCTCGAAGCGGCGGGGCTCGCTTCAGTCCCTTGTATGGTGGTAGCGCCCAGCAATGTCTTCCCAGCCTGTCATGTCCCGGTCAAAGGAACCGTAGATGAGCACTGTACCTGTCCTGTTAAAGAACTTTACCTGATTCTTGATGCTACCCCTGTAGAACCTCCAGAGATGGTGGTGTCTGCTGCAGAACCTTCGGAGGTGTCAGAGCCAGAGACCGTCCAGCCAGAGCTTCACGTCAGCCACGTCCAGCCAGAGCTTCACGTCAGCCACGTCCAGCCAGAGCTTCACGTCAGCCACGTCCAGCCAGAGCTTCACGTCAGCCACGTCCAGCCAGAGCTTCACGTCAGCCACGTCCAGCCAGAGCTTCACGTCAGCCACGTCCAGCCAGAGCTTCACGTCAGCCACGTCCAGCCAGAGCTTCACGTCAGCCACGTCCAGCCAGAGCTTCACGTCAGCCACGTCCAGCCAGAGCTTCACGTCAGCCACGTCCAGCCAGAGCTTCACGTCAGCCACGTCCAGCCAGAGCTTCACGTCAGCCACATCCCGTCTGCCGAGCCTGCTGTTCCTGTGCGTACTTCAGCCTATGACCCAGTAGCTACCCTCAAGAAAATTTTGGGGGGGGGCAGTAGGTTCCCGCCGTGGCCGCCCGAGGGGTCTTCACCGCCGTGGCCGCCCGAGGGGTCTTCACCGCCGTGGCCGCCCGAGGGGTCTTCACCGCCGTGGCCGCCCGAAGGGTCTTCACCTCCCTGGCCTCCTGAACTACCTACCGTCCTGTCGCAGTCTCCAGGCCCTTTTCCGCCCCATGGGCCTGGCCCTCCAGCCCACCCCCGGGTCCGCCTCCGCTCCACCGCCCTCCTGGATTGTATTGGAGCGTCTGGAAGCCGCTCCTTGTGGGGGGCTCTGTCACGAATCCAGTCTGTGGCCTTCCGGTCAATCACCACCAGAGGTCACCAAATCACAGCATGGACTTTTGCACTTCACTACAATACCCATCATTCATTGCATTGACTACTCGCACAGCTAATTCCACTAATCACGCTCACACCTGAGAACTATCACACACTATCTCACACACTTTATAAGCCTTGGACTTTCTCTCCCTTCTGCCGAGTATTGTATTGCATTTAGCGCTCCTCTAGTGTTAGCTACTCTACAGAGCCCATCCAGTGTTCGTTGCCTTGCCTGTTTTCTGATTCTAGCCTGTGTTTCCTGGATTTACCCTTAGCCTATCCCTTTGGACTCTGTTTGCACCTCGTTTGGATTTTGCTGGTTACCTGGATTATCTCTCTTTGCCTTGCCCCTGTTGGATGTTGTTTGCTGATCGTCGACCCACGCTTGCCCTAGGATCATTCTGTGTCATGCCTCTGCCATTCCTGTCTACTGTTTATTGACCTTGCCTGTTTATGACCATGTTTTGGAATAAAGCCCTGCGAATGGATCCGCACGTCTCTTGTCTTGTTCAGCCCGTAACACAGAGATAGTGAAATACTTATCACAGCTGCATTTACCTGCATTTGGTAGTGTTGAGAAATTCTTGCATTTCCCTAATTCACTGCATAGTTCTCTGTTAAGTTTGCCAGCCCTTGAAGTTAGAATATGACACTTGAGCACTGAAATTGTGAATGTGTGGAAATAAGTTAATAAATCTTTATGCAATGTAAATTATTTGTCTTTTTTTATTTGGCAAGGCAAGGCAAGGCAAGTTTATTTATATAGCACATTTCATACACAATGGTAATTCAAAGTGCTTTACATAGGAGAAAACAAAAGAATCAAAACAAATAAGAATAATTAAAACAGTTTAGAATAAAAAATAAAATAAAGTACAGTAAAAACGGTCGGGCGAACAGTGGCACAGTGCTCATTCAGTAAATGCATGGCTAAACAGAAGTGTTTTGAGTCTGGATTTGAATGTGACCACTGTAGGAGCACATCTGATCTCTTCTGAAAGCTGGTTCCAGCTGCGGCTGGCATAGTAGCTAAAAGCAGACTCTCCTTGCTTAGAGTGAACCCTTGGTATTTCTAACTGATGTGATCCTAATGATCTGAGTGATCTGTTGGGTTTATATTCAGTGAGCATATCTGCAATGTATTTAGGTCCTAGCCCATTGAGTGATTTATAAACCAGTAATAATACTTTAAAATCAATCCTAAATGCAACTGGTAGCCAGTGTAAAGACCTGAGTACTGGTGTGATATATTCATATTTTCTGGTTCTGCTCAGAATCCTGGCAGCAGCGTTCTGTATGAGCTGCAACTGTCTTATGGTCTTTTTAGGAAGGCCAGTGAGGAGTCCATTACAGTAATCCACCCTGCTGGTGATGAAAGCATGCACAAGTTTCTATAAGTCTTGACTGGAAACAAAGCATCTAATTCTTGCAATATTTTTCAGATGATAGTATGCTGATTTAGTAATTGCTTTGACATGACTACTGAAACTAAGGTCTGACTCTAGAGACACACCAAGATTCCTGACTTGATTTTTAGTTGTTAGACCCCTAGAGTGAAGGTATGCATTCACCTTGAGAACTTCATCTTTGTTTCCAAACGCAATGACTTCAGTTTTGTCTTTGTTTAACTGAAGATAGTTTTGGCACATCCAGCCATTTACTTCATCAATGCATTGGCACAGGGAGTCAATGGGGCTGTAATCGTTCGGTGATAGGGCTAAGTAGAGCTGTGTGTCGTCTGCATAGCTGTGGTAAGAGATTCAGTTCTTTCTCATTATTTGGCTCATTGGGAGCATATACAGGTTGAATAGGAGTGGCGCAAGAATTGAACCTTGGGGGACTCCGCATGTCATGGATGTCCACTCAGACTTATGGTCTCCTATACTCACATAATAACCTCTCCCTTCTAAGTAAGACCTGAACCATTTTAGGACTATCCCAGAAAGCCCCACCCAGTTTTCTAGCCTGTCAAGAAGTATGTTGTGATCGACAGTGTCAAATGCAGCACTGAGGTCGAGTAGCACCAGCACTGATAATTTGCCTGTATCAGTATTTAAGCGAATATCATTTATTATCTTTATGAGAGCTGTCTCTGTGCTGTGATGCGATCGGAAACCAGATTGAAAATTGTCAAAGTATCCATTCAAGCTTAAGAATTTGTTCAGCTGATTGAAGATAACTTTTTCAATGATCTTGCCTATGAAAGGAAGATTTGAGATCGGTCTATAATTGCTTAAGATGGTCTTATCCAGATTGCTCTTTTTTAGGAGAGGTTTGACAACTGCAGTTTTCAGGGAGTTTGGAAAACTCCCAGAGAGAAGTGAGGCATTTACCACTTCTAGGAGATCTGCTTCTAAGCTGTTTAACACACTTTTGAAGAAAGATGTGGGAAGTGCGTCAAGGGCGCAGGTTGATGTTTTAAGGTGCTGTACGGTTTCTTCCAAAATTTTGCCATCAATTTCTTCGAAATCAGACATAGTAACTACTTTCTCAGGTAGTGGTCTGATCTGTTGCACCCCGGCGCAACTCAAGGATGAGCTGATCACCTTTCTGATATTATTGATTTTCTCAGAGAAGAAAGAAGCAAACTCACTGCACTTGCTGTCTGAGAGCATTTCACTGAGAATCTGGCTTGGGGGGTTTGTCAGTCTCTCTACAGTAGCAAAAAGAGTGCGTGTGTTGTTTAAGTTGCTGTTTATAATATTCGAAAAGAAAGTCTGTCTAGCTTTGCCTAGTTCCATATTAAAAGCATGTGTGACCGAGTAAGGATTCGGTATAGGGCGGGGCGTGTATTTATGTCACGCTATAAATAGCGCGACCGAGTAGACGGGATAACTTCCTGACGCGTTGACCTTTTCCGTCTCCTTCCGGTGTTGTGACCCGAAGTGCATAGCAAGCCGTGAGTGTGGCATTTTTGTTGTAATACCAAGATGTTAGTATGTTTTTATTTATTGATTTTATGTTAAACGCAGGGCGGAAGTCCTTGATACAAGAGTGTGAGCGCGGGGTGATGTAAGGGGGCTCGTGCCGAGCACGGGCTGCTGTATTTTATCCCTAACCACGAATCATTCACCCAGTCTGTTTTATTCTTGGATTACGATAGAGGTATGTGCGTGGTAGATTGTTAGGTTTGCTTTGGTATTAACATTTCATGTATAATCATTGAATTCTCTAACAATTTCGTAAAGTAAAGGTGTAATGATGTGCATGGAATTCATGGCAGAGGTCTATTTGGATCTGTATTTTAGATATTTATGGTTTATTTTGTTTATTTGGCAGATCCTCCGTGTGGAGCCCTATGCACGTGGACCTCTGACGTCTAGGCCCTGCTGTTTTGTTTATGATTTATTTTCGTTACAATAACCTTTAATGGTTTGGCTATATATTGATTTTTTGTTGTCTAATGTGTGATTTATTATTTTTGTGCATTGAGTATTATTTGAGTTTGGTTTAGACCAACCGCTGTGTTTGAGTACATGTAAAAGGGAGTGTTAATTTATATTCCTTTGTGTCCTAGGAGCCAGCCTGTGTGGGAGTACTTCATCTGGGGTCGTTTGGGCCTTTCCTTCACTGCAGCTGGTGTGAGATTTCCTGCACTGCATGCGTATTGATTTGGGAGTGTAGAGTGGTTTGTATTATGCACTGAATTTGCTTTTAAGAGTAACTTTATCATCTTGAGAATAGTACACGTGTGGTGTGTGCTCCTAGGGCAGCGGGTCTGTGGCCAATGACTCTTTTTCACTTTCGCACAGGCTTGGTTACTCCTATTTTTGTAATTGTGACATTTAATGATAATCTAACGTTTAGGTGATTAAGTTTTATTGCTCCTTTTATAATACACATAACTAAAAGTGATTACTGATTCAAAGATTTATAACCCATTGTTAATAAAAGGTATTAAACTTGAAGGTCACGTCTTCGTTCTTTTATCAATTACTGTTTGGTTGAACTTGGGTTGCTTTTAAGTCCGTGGGCATATAACCCCGGTGGCGTAGTCGGAACTAGTGTGAATAGAGGGCGCCACGTTACACATGGATGCTATCTTTGTAGATGTTATAATGGACTACAAGTTTTGTCTTCCGCCACATGCGCTCTGCTCTTCTGCATTGTCTTTTCATGTTTTGCACTGCTGTTGAGTTTCTCCAAGGTGCTTTTTGTCTACCACTATTCTTCCTGACTTTCACAGGAGCAATATGATCAATTACACTTTTAATTTTTGAGTTAAAAGATTCAAGGAGAAAATCAACAGAGCCAGCAGATATGCTTGGTTTTAAAGATATAGCCTTCATAAATAGCACACTAGTGTTCTCATTTAAGCATCTCTTCTTGACAGACACAGATCTAGCTTCAATGGCAGGGGAGATCAATATATCAAAGAAAATACAGAAATGATCAGAAAATGCTACATCCTTAATAACAATCGATGAGATGTTTAGACCCGTACTGATAAGTAAATCTAGAGTGTGTCCACGATTATGTGTGGGTCCATGTACATGCTGTGTCAGATCAAAAGTTTTTAAAACAGTTTTGATTTCTTTTGCTATATTGTTTTCTGCATTATCTATGTGAATGTTAAAATCTCCAGCAATGGCAAAACAGTCAAACTCTGAGGAAATTGTTGATAACAGTTCTGTAAAGTCCTCAGCAAAGGCTGGAGAGTATTTTGGAGGCCTGTAAATAATGATAAGTAAAATACGTGGAGCACCTTTTAACACAATACCCAGATATTTGAAACACGGGTAATTCCCAAATGATATTTGCTTATATTGATAGACATCTTTAAAAAGAGCAGCTAAGCCCCCGCCTCTCTTACCTGCTCTGCAAACACTTATAAAAGTAAAGTTAGGAGGGGATGTTTCATTGAGGACTGTTGCACTGCAGCTGTCTTCTAGCCAAGTTTCATTTAGAAGCATAAAGTCCAGGTTGTTTGTGGTTATTAAGTCGTTGACCAGAAGTGATTTATTATTAACTGAGCGGATGTTTAAAAGTGCTAACTTAACAGTCTTACTTTTTGTCCCCACAGCGATCTTAGTTTGGCGTGTAATAGGCACCAGATTAGATGGGTTTGCTGTACGGCTTTTGAAGGCCTTAGACTTTCTATCATGTAATTGAACAGCAATAGAGAAAGATTCAGGCACACTGGGTTCCCGCTTGTTTTGTAAACATTTAAGAAAGTTACTGTTATCATAGCGGGGACCCGACACATATCACTGAGAGCTGGTATCAGTTGTTTTTGGTACACAGCGAGCCGCTGGAGGAGGGTGCGGGCCCTGGCGCTGTGGCAGAGGCCGAAGAGCTCTCACAGGAGGAGGGGGAGGGCGAGCTGGGCCCGCAGGCTTTGGTGGTTGTGGGGCCTGCCGTTTTTTGGGTGACATCTGGGGGCTTGCAGCAAAAGAATGGGATAGTCTAGTTCCAGCATACACCAGTTGTTCCATTTTCTCCGAGAAGCACAGAAGTGGAGATGCTGGAGAGAGGGATAACGTGTCTTGCTCTGGTGTTATCGGAGGCTGTAATATGCTGTCCTGGATTTCCTGGCTGTTTTCCAGAAAGTCTTCCTTGGGAGCTGAATCTTCTAACAGTTCTAGTATGTCACAGTCTGTCTGTGGTGAGCTCTGTGGGCAGGGCTCAGCTGAGATTGTGTCCGTGAGCAGAGGTTGTTGTGGCTGAGTGGTGTTATCATTGTCCTTGTGTGATGTGTCAGCCGCATGTCCATTCAGGTGCTGAAGTGAAGTCCTGTGGTCATTCATACCATGTCCAGGTGTGTGTGTGCCATTCAGGTTGAGTGGATTGGCACACACTGCAGAAGGATGATGGAGGGAGAAGTAGATATTGTCCTTTAGCACTCTTGAACCAAGTTTGTTTGGGTGGAGCCCATCCTGTTGAAACAGTTGCCTCTGACTCCAGAAAAGATTGAAGTTGTCAATGAAGTTCACTCCTTTTATATTGCAGGTTTTTTGCAGCCATGTGTTAAGCCCAAGCAACCGTGAAAACCTGTTTGTTCCTCTTGCTGGGAGTGGTCCACTGATGAATGTCTGAACTTTCAGTCTTTCAAGTGTTTCAAAAAGTTCATTGAAATCCTTCTTAAGGAGTTCTGACTGCCCTTTATGAATATCATTCTTCCCCACATGAATGATGAGTCGATTTGCAGTCTTATGTTTCATCAGAATGTTCTGAAGTTCCCTGTTTACATCAGAAGTTGTTGCTTGTGGAAGGCAGCATGTAGTTGTGTCTCTGCTACTAATGTTTCTGATTATAGAGTCCCCCACTATCAGAGTCCTGGGCTCGGCTGCGCTCTGAGCTGAGTGCCGCTGTCTGCTCGACCTTGAGCGCCCGTTAGCAGGGTTAGCTACTGGCTGATTCAGTCTGTGTTCGATCACATTCATCACATTCAGGGATTCCTCATTCATTAATACTTCAAATCTGTTCTCAAGATGTATAGGCGGTGGTAGGAGATCAGTGTTTGCAATCCTTGTCAGAGCCGTATCTGGGGTAGAGGATGCTATTTCAGCAATATGTGATGCTCGGGACAATCTGATGTCTCGAGTGCCTTTGGGTCTCGCTCCCTGTTTGTGCCATCGATTTGTAAGTCGATCGGTTTGTTTCTCTACACTCAGTATGGCCTGTCGAGGAGGACTAGATTCATGGGACTCACCGGCTGTATGCTGAGGGCGTCCATGATGAAGTTCTGTTGTATGTTCCGTCTGGTTTGGTGGTCCCACAAGTAACTTTGTTTCAAGAACTGCAATCCTTTGTAAAAGTCTCTGGCAGTTTGTGCAGCAAGTAGATTCCAGAGGAGGCATTTTCTCTTATCCTTATGAATGTAGGCAGTTGTGTTTTCTCTTCCCCGGAATGTAAGCTTTCAGTGGGAAAGCTGGTCGGAGACAAGAATTCTGCTTTTTTCTAGTAATCAAGCGTTTGAGCACTGTGCTGATTTGCTGAAGTTAAAATTTGGTGATAAAAGGAAATAAAATATAAAACTATAAACGATAGAGCAATAAAAAATATAAAAGCGATAGAGCAAAGCACGGAGCAGTAAGCAGGAGCGTCCGAACAGTAGCTGAGCAGGAAGTGGAAGGGCATATAATCTAATATATTTATTAGATTTTGGATCAGATCAAATATTAAGCAATGTTCCTGGATGGGAAACATGTTTTATTAAATCCATATCTTTTTGTTTGTTTAAAATTAATAATTTCTATTAATCTTTATTTTTAAAAATGATACATAATTTTTTAATTAAATCTATATATATTTGATTGGAGAAAACAAATAATTTCTAATACATATTTCTTAAATGAGAAGTTTTGTTTTGATTAAATCTATATATTTTTGTTTAGATCAAATAAAAGAATTTAAATTAATTGACTTTCTTCAACATGAAAAATTTACTTTGTACCAAGTTATATAAAATAGTTTTCATAGACATAGAAAATATTGGTTAGGGTAAGTTATTTATTTTTCATTGGATCAAGTAATAAAATATAGATGTGAACCATTACCCTAAAATTTTTTAATTGGATGAATGAAAATATTTTTTCAGTGTAAGCTTGGAACACCTGGAGAAGAACAACACCCACGTGCGCATGCTGTTTCTGGACTTCAGTTCAGCTTTTAATACAATTATCCCCCAGCACCTGGTGAGCAAACTGGCCCCCCTTGGACTCAACACCCCCCTGTGCAACTGGCTGCTGGATTTCCTTACAGACAGACCTCAGTCTGTGAGAGTGGGAAAAACACCTCCAGTGCCATCTCCCTTAGCACCGGCTCCCCCCAGGGCTGCGTACTGAGCCCACTGCTCTTCACCCTGATGACCCATGACTGCCGTGCCAGGTTCACTACAAACCACATCATTAAGTATGCGGACGACACCACAGCGGTGGGGCTTTTCAGAGACAATAATGAACTGGCCTACAGAGAGGAGATAAAAAACCTGTTGGACTGGTGTGACACAAACAATCTAATCCTGAATGTCAACAAAACAAGAGAGATTATCGTTGACTTCAGGAAAAATCAGCCAAGTCACACACCCCTCTTCATCAACGACGCCGCAGTGGAGCAGGTCAGCAGCATCAAATTCCTTGGGGTGCAGATCCCCCTGGTCCCTCTACACCTCTGCTCTTGTAAAGAGAGCACAGCAGCGTCTGCACTTTCTGCGTCGGATGAGGAGAGTAAACCTCCCCCTCCCATCCTCACCACTTTTTACAGAGGGACAATAGAGAGCATACTGACCAGCTGCATCTCTGTCTGGTCTGGGGCCTGCAACACCTCAGACTGGAAACGTGTAGAGAGAGTGGTGAGGACAGCGGAGAAAATCAGTGGGACAGCACTTCCTTCCATCCATGACACTGCTCGCAGACGCAGACGCTGCCTGACCAGGGCTCAGTCAATCTTAAGAGACCCTTCCCACCCCAACCATGGACTGTTCTCCCTGCTGCCCTCTGGTAAGAGGTTCAGCAGCTTCAAATGCAGAACATCCAGATTTCACAACAACTTCGTCCCCCATGTCATAAGACTGCTAAACTCCCATTAATCTCCCATTAACCCCCCCCCCCCCATACATATGACACTAGTCACTTTATATGGTCACTGTGAACCCTATTTGCACTACGTAATTTTTATTTTATATTGTCCATTTCTCAGTTTTTCGCTGCAACACATCCTGCTGCTACAGATGTCTGCACTTTTATGAGATGTCTCATAATTTTTAAATCTAAAATTGCACATATTTTATATATTGTACATATTTATATTTATACTGTTTCTCTTTTACTGTATTCTGTTTTTATTCAGAGCCTTGCAACGAAATCTTGCTCAACTCTATATTGTGAATGTACTGTTGAATGACTATAAAGTCTGTCTAAGTCTAAGTCTATATATATTTAAAAAAATTTCAGCAGTTCCGCAGCTTTACATTATTAAAATAAAATGTAAAACATTTGTAAATGTTTACATTATTATTAGCTCATTCATTTTCATTTTGTTTTTATATCTCTACCTTAGAGAAACTGCCGCTCTGCCATCATCGACTGAGGTGCCCATCTTCCCCACCCCCACCACTCCGCTCTGCTCCGCTCAAAGCATTCCGCTGATTCTGCTAATCCACTCCAGGTTTTCCCACGCGCTCCACAGCATTACTCACAGTATATGTGTCTGCGGCGCTCTCTTGAAACTGTATGAAAGCCCTTTCCCGCCATAGTTGAGTAAAAAAAAAAAAACATCTAAATCATAATAATGAAAAACCTTCTCATAATTATGACTTAAAGGTGCTGTCTGTAACTTTTATAAGTTAAAAATAATCCAAAATAATTATTTAAAAAAAAACATCTTCAGCCAGTGTTCAAAACTATCTGCTTGCCATAGCTAGATTCAAAACGGTTAGCTTGTAATAATGATTTTAATTCCAGTGGTACTGGTGGGTTTCCGCGGAAATTCGAGCATGTCTTTGCGTCATTACGTCACACCCGTACACATAAAGAAGGAGTTTCGACTAGCCGGCTATACTGCACGTGAGGAGATGTAGAGATAGGCTTTTCTCGCAGCACTTTACATGATTAAACTTACGGCGGATCCAGAAAGATCCAAACAACAATCATCAGTGTCAACTGGAGATTAACCAGTTATAAACCCAAAAGACTTCGTACTTCGGATTTAAGGTGGAAAGAGAAAGAAACCGTCTCATGCGAACACAATGATACACATCGGTGGGGCTTTTGAAAGATACGTGAACTCACTGTTTTGAAGGAGTTCGAAATGAAAGAAGAGACGGCTTTTTTCTGCTGAACAAGTAAGACATTTCAATAGTTCAATCGTGTAACAGTACGTTTTCTAATTCACACAGTTATGGAGTTTCCTTTGTTGTGCCTTTCTCGTTTAGCTATTATGGAGAATATGAATATATGAATATGAATAAATTTAACACATTAAATAACGTTAGTCACGCAATGCTGATGTTGTTAACATGAACAATTTGAGAACAACGTATAATTTGCACGGATGCTGTAACTTAAATCGCACTGATTAAATCAAACGATCGCTTGTCATGTCGAATGCTTTTTCCCCCTTAGTTGATCAGAACAAAAATGGATGTTACTTACTTGTTCAGAAGACATTTTCCGGTGAAAATTCTTATGTTGGTCAAACTTTCAAAAAGTGAATCTGTGATTCTGAATGACAGTATCCACACAGCGCGGTGATTGACAGCAGCACTCGCCTCAAAACACTGTGTTCATCCGCGCTGTTTCATGCCAATTTACAACCCATGTAAAGATGATAATTCCGTGAATAACTGCAGTTACAGATTTCGAACAGAGATGGCGACAAAAAAAGGAAAAGTTGCGGACTGTAGCTTTAATATCTCATTATATTGAGAAACTTTCTCGTAATAATGACTTAACATCTCGTAATAATGAGAAAGTTTCTCGTAATAATGAGAAAGTTTCTCGTAAAAATGACTTAACATCTCGTAATAATGAGAAACTTTCTCATAATAATGACAAACTTTCTTGTAATAATGACTTAACATCTCGTAATAATGACAAACTTCTCGTAAAGCAGGCCGCGTCAACCTCCTTAGACTCAGACGGCTCGTCTGAAACAAAGACGTGGGCGCGCGGGTAGGAATCGGATAGTCGGGGGGCCCGGTGACACCCCCCTTCCAGTCTTCGAGGCCGATCTTTACCTGTGCCTCCCTGCCCGAAAAGCACCCTTCCCCGTTACGGCCTCTACCCAGCGGCCACCCACCCCCTCTGCCATGGAGGAGGGTTCTGCACGCGCCCTATGAGCGGCCGCGCGTGTCCTCGAGCCCCCTCGCCGGGGGCCCCGAGCGAAGCGAGACCCGTGTGTAGGAAGCCAGCGTGTCGCGGTTCTCCTTCCAGGGCGCTTACCAGGTTGATTTTGCCAGTAGCATATGCTTGTCTCAAAGATTAAGCCATGCAGGTCTAAGTGCACACGGTTGGTACAGTGAAACTGCGAATGGCTCATTAAATCAGTTATGGTTCCTTTTATCACTCCACCCGCTACTTGGATAACTGTGGCAATTCCAGAGCTAATAAATGCAAACGAGCGCCGACCTGGCTCCCCCTGGGGGAGCCACCGCCATTCCCGGACCCCTGCCTCATGGAGCCCCCCAATCAGAGTCACTCTGGGTGGGAATAAAACCCAGGCTCCATCATGTGGTGGGGCTCTGGAAGTCCTGGAGGGAGAGGGCCTCCAGGAGATATCTAAGCCCAGCCAGGGGGCACTGTCACTGGGATGATCACTGGGAGTCTCAAGCACCATGGGCTTCGACGCAGTCACCCAAGCCTGAGAGGAGGCACTCTGGCTGGGGATATGGTTCAATCTCCACTATGGAGCTCTGAAAAACATGAAACCTCCTGGAAAAGACGGGATTGTTTTTCTGAAAACTGCGTCCCGGGGAGGGCGTAGCTTTCCTGAGCATGTATCAAGCTCAAATGCCCATGGCGGGTTTGACTCTGGAGTCAAGCTCTTTAAAATGACAAAGTCCAAAAAGTTGCGGTTGTCTCAAAGCTCCAGGGCCTCCAAGGCAGTGACCCAAGCCAGAGAAAGTGCACTCTGGCTGGGGAGTGAGTTCAATCTCCACCGTGGTGGAGCTCTGAAAAACATGAAACCTCCAGGAAAAGACAGTCTTGTTTTTCTGAAAATTGCGTCCCAGGCAGGTCGCAGCTTCCCTGGGTACAAATCAAGCTCAAATGTCCATGTCAGGTTTGACTCTGAAGCCAAGCTCTTAAAAATGACAAAGTCCAAAAAGGTGCGTAGGTTCAGAGCTCCATGCTCTCAGACCTCACTGGCCAGCCCAAGGAGGGTTGCCCGTCCTGGGCCAAAGTCAGATTTGTAGCCACTCCTGGAGCCCCGTCTGAAGCAAAGACAAGGAGGCAAAGGAGGTAAAGTTTATCATTACTATGAGATGTTAAGTCATTATTTCGAGAAACTTTCTCATTCTTATGAGAAACGTTCTCATTATTATGAGTTGTTAAGTAATTATTACGAGAATGTTTCTCATTATTATGATATACTAAGTCATTATTATGTATTTTGACACTAGTCTTTTACTAGTGCTAACAACTTGTACAACATATCCACATTCATAGAATTAGCTGCTTGTCTAATCAAATTATTGTACTCTTGATCAGATCTAATACAATAACTACATCTTCTGTTGTTGGCACACTTTGTAGACAACCCCCCCCCCCCCCCCCCCCCCCCCAAAAAATACAATGCCTTCACAAAAAAGAAGACAGAGACAGAGAGAGAAAGAGCGAAGGGAGGCTGCTAAAGGCAGTTCAACACTGCAAACATGGATTCAAAGCTCCAGCAAGCCAGCAGGTAAATAATCATATAGAACAGGTATCTGATCTTCTGCTTCTGGCCATTGAAAAAGACATCCCAATCATATAAGATTAGGTTATTAAGATATTTCAGGACATACTAAATAGAAAGGTTTTGCTGTAAAAGGAAAAGGTAAATACCAAAATGTAAAACGGTAAATAGTTTCTGATACAATCACCAATGTGTAATTGTGAATCATAAAAAATTAGGTTATCAAGATCTTTCAAGTTTGTGTTTATTTATATAGCACATTTAAAAACAGCAAACAGGGCTGACCAAAGTGCTGAACAATACACAAGATAAAAAACAAGGACAAACCACACATTCATGACAGAAGCTCACAATGAGTTAAAAGCTAAAGAAAAAAATAGGTTTTAAGAGAGGATTTAAAAACAGATTTCAGGACATTGTACCAAATAAAAAAGGGTTGCTGTAAATGGAACAGGTAAATATAAAAATGTATGATATATTTTTTACTTTGAGCAATGGTGGAGCTATACTTGACTTTTATTAGGAGCATATAAAACAAAACAGCTCCTTGGACAAAATGAAATGTTATATTGTAGTAGTTATAAACATACAAAACATATAAAAAATATAAAAGGTTTATTTTAGTTCAGATTAACATTTGAGGGCAGCAATTGTATTCATAATGTCAAAATAAAAGCGACGTAATGTTACTTGAAAGCATTATAGCCTACTATTCCTGCCAAACTTACATGGTTACAGTGAGTGTTACTACAGTAAATCCATGGTGAATGTTGCTGATCTGTGGACACTGAATAGTTCATTCATGGCACAATGTTTCTTCCTGGTTTCCACGTCAGCGCGGTTTGATCCGTTAATAACGGAGAAATGTGAATGTTTCTCACTAGATCTCGCAGCGATGTTATTACTTTCAATAGTTCAATAGCGAATTCAAATGCTTTCTTTACTGGATGTCTCAGCGCTGTGTAGTAACAGAGATCGGCTCGCGCTGCATTGGTCCAAACTGATAAACAGTCCGTCAACCACATAATAACGAGTAGCTCAGTTTCGTTCCGCTTACATCACATTTGCCATTTGATGTTGGGCAATGTTGTGGTCGCACCAGCATCTCGAGTGCGCTTGCCACGCGCATTTAAAGTAACGAAATTTTGGTCGGCAGGAAAAATGGTCCAACGAACCGTTCGGTTTGAAAATGCGTACCGAAAACCGAACCGAAAGCCTCATACCGAATGGTTCAATACGAATACGCGTATTGTTACACCCCTAATATCTATATAATAACTTTGATAGAATAATAATTCTATCAAAACATCTACAATAAAAACTAAAATGTATTTGAGCATATGCTGTCTTCTCTGTTAATTGTATATTTTGTAATAACTGGATGATTTGTGTTAACAAGCAACCACCTCCTTAGTGCCCCTTTTTTTGGTTTAGGCCACTGCCCCTAAAAATGTCTGTGCACGACCCTGGATTTGAGACACATTATAATATACTTTGAGATCACAGTGAAATACATAAACCCAACATATCAATCCTCCATTTCCTCCAACAGGAAACGATAAAGTTTACATCTCTAGTGTGATTTGTCTATGTGGTCTCGTCTGAGGAGCAACACCTCCATCTAGTGGCTCACCCTGAACTGACATGTCATCAGGAGTTATTTACTCAGTCTCTTCTGTCACTGACTCGACTAGTTCTGTCTGATTGGTTTTGGTGTTCAGCTGGAGTGTCGTTTCCTTTCTCGCTAAAGAATTTCTTCACAAATGTGGTATTTCCCCCGCTAGACTGCATGTAGTCTCTGATCATGTGTCTATTGGTTTGGAGCAAGTATAATAATATCATCAGAGATATTCTCCACTCCCTCAGTACCTGCGAGTGCTGATGTGACTTCATGTTGATTTTGCTCGCTGGTCGACGACACAATATCTTATATTAACCCCCTGAGGTCGGATGACGCGCGGGCGCGTCAACTCGATGTTTACTAAATGTTTCTATTAATATCTCCGCAAGTCTGCAGTACACATAAATGGTTCTGATTTTGCCGTAATCGATAGATTCTCAGCTTAAACGTCCTTATTCTCGTGAGATCGTACGTGACTCACACAGAGAGCAAGATGGTCTTTCACCTTGCGTGATTGGTGGGCTAGCTTGTCTGTGTTTTGTGTGAAACCAACCAATAGATGTCATTGAAATCCCTAAGTACCCTCCCATTTCCTCACAGTGAGGAAAATACCAGCTGACGTGGATAGTGGTGGGATTCTGTTATTTCTAATATACATTTCATCTTTGGTTTGAAAAAAAATTTTGAAACGTTGAGAAAATGTGTACATTTTGTGAATATTGTTAGTAGTTCTCTTACGAGAGTATCTCTCGTACTGCGTAATATCTTACGCTATGGGGAAACACTCTTTCCTCGAGATATTGAAGCCAAAAATTATCCTTAATTTTTTTAATCATGCAAAACGCTTTTGCAGCAGCAAGCAGACAAGGGCGAAACAGCTCGCGCGCCCATTGGCTGCCTCGCTGGAAAAGCTGCAGCCTATCGAGTGAAGGCACTGCGTGACGTAATGACGAATGAAGACGCTTCGCGCTCATTTCGTCATGTCCCGCCAGTATAGGCGTGGTCTCGCCCTGTAAATACCCCTCGATAGCTGTATTTCTCTGATTTTTCATTCTTCACGCGAAGCTCACGCATCGCGGGATCCAGAGTGAGAAGCCGCGCCGTTGACTTGTAGCCTTCTCAGCGGGACGTGCCATCTTCTGAAGTCGCTGGCCCAGCCGCCTTCAACTGCCGTACCTGCTGCGCTTTCCGGCGTACTATATCCTTTTACTCTGCTAAGTGTGTGTGTGTTTGCTTACGTGACGCAACACCCATTTCTACTGTTCTAAAAGAGCTGCGTCTTTTTAAAGATGCCTTCCTGTGGTTCTTGCCGAGCCCCACTCAGCGACGAGGACCGCCACGTCATCTGCGTGTCCTGCCTGGGTGAGGATCACGCGGCCACCGCGCTCGCTGACGGCGGATGCCATCATATTGAACGCTTGCCCATGGTGACTCTGCGGACTCGCCTAGCCTCGTTCTCCGAGCCCGCATCCCAGCCCGCCGTGATGCCGCGCGCGCCCGAGCTATTTCCAGCCCGCCAAAGCTCGCCGGTTCGCCCGCCAGCTTCGCCGGCTTCGCTCGAGTCGCTCCCAGACGGACAGCGGCCGCCGTCTGCCGCCGCGTCCGCACTTGAGCTCGACAAACTTACCGGAGACGGCATTGAAACTGAGCCGATGCGTCCGCTCTCTCAAGCCGTGGATTACATCGGCCTGACGCTATCCGAGATGACGGAAGCTGAGCGCTCCGTGTTCCTCGACGTTCTCGCTCTGCTGGACGCCGCCCCCCTCAGCGCGGGCCCCGGCCGAGGATTGAGATAAAGCCCGAGGTCTCAAGGCCTTCCTAGTCTCTCTAGGAAAGCGACGGTGTTCAGTTCCCGCTGCGGCCGGATTTTCACCAAAACTTCTCGCTCGTTCAGTTCCAAGCAATGTGACTGTTCCAGTGTATTTCGCAGTGAGCAAGCTGGTTCCACAGCCCGCTTGCCTGCGCACAAAGGCCGTCGTTTCGGCTAACTAGCAGCGCCGCCAGGCCCGAGATCAAACACCGCGCTCTCGCTCTGCTGGACGCCGCCCCCCTCAGCGCGGGCCCCGGCCGAGGATTGAGGTAAAGCCCGAGGTCTCAAGGCCTTCCTAGTCTCTCTAGGAAAGTGACGGTGTTCAGATCCCGCTGCGGCCGGATTTCCACCAAAACTTCTCGCTCGTTCAGTTCCATGCGTTGTGACTGTCCCAGTGTATTTCGCAGTGAAGCAGCCGGTGTCTCAGCCCGCTTGCCTGCGCACAAAAGCCGTTTCTATGGCTACCCAGATAAATCCAATAAAGAGTGCATTTTCTGGTGTTCCGGCCACGGCCGATGGTGTTACGAGTGTTGTAAGAATGCCCACGTCCCAGTGCCCATTCCCACACCCAGACACAGCCCGCCACGGTGCAGGGCTAGCACAAATAAAACCAACTCATGTTGGTTGTGCAGAAAATGTAGTGAACGCGCCCATACAATGCCCGCTTACACTACACGATGCGTGTCCCTTGGTTTCTGTAAAAACGAAACTAACACACATTTAGTCGGCGCGAGCCGACAGTGTTCTCAGTGCAGTAAATGTGCCCGCTGTTCCGCATTTCCTCACTGACACGCCGAATCCCACGGGATTCACCCCCGCTCGCTTTCTATGCACAACCCGTAGCAGAAATGCTGAGCGCGGCCAGGCTGCCCGCTGTGATTAGCGCGCACCTTGCACGCTGTGAACACAGCGTTGATTCAGTCGGCGCGAGCCGAGTATTCTCCGTGCGGAAAATGTGCCCGCTGTCTCGCGCCCGCATTTCTCACAGACACTCCGAATCTCACGGGATTCACCCCCGCTCGTCTTCTCTGCACAACCTGTCACAGAGAAGCTGAGTGCGGCCAGGCTGCCGGCTTTGATTAGCGCGCACCTCGCACGCTGTGAACACAGCGTTGATTCAGTCGGCGCGAGCCGAGTATTCTCCGTGCAGAAAATGTGCCCGCTGTCTCGCGCCCGCATTTCTCACAGACACTCCGAATCTCACGGGATTCACCCCCGCTCGTCTTCTCTGCACAACCCGTCACAGAGAAGCTGAGCGCGGCCAGGCTGCCGGCTTTGATCAGCGCGCGCCTCGCACGCTGTATACACAGCAGTGATTTAGTCGCGCGAGCTGACAGTATTCTCAGTGTAGTAAATGTGCCGCATTAGTAAATGTGCCCACATTCCCTCACACGCGCCGAATCCCACAGGATTCGCCCCGCTCGCTCTCTGCGCGTCCCGCCATAGAGAAGCTGAGCGCGGCCAGGCTGCCCGCTGTGATCAGCGCGCCCCCCGCCTCGAACGCTGTAAACACGGTGCTGTGTTCCCAGTACACAGGGGCTCTCGAGCCGCCGTCCTGCCGCGGCCAGAGCCCAGATTTCATTCTACCCCTAGCTATTCACGCAGATGCGTGGTCAAGGCTTCCCGGGGTATCAGAATGGGTGTTGAACACTATAACGAGAGGCTGTTCGCTACAGTTTGCTCGACGCCCCGCCGTTATACGGCGCGAGTCGAAACTACGGTGTATAGCGAAGTGTTTCATCTACTTCGAGCCGAGATAGCGAAACTACTGAGAAAAGGGGCTATAGAACCTCTATCTCAGGGCGAAGGGGGCTTATACAGCAGATATTTTCTGGTACTGAAAAAAGATGGTGGGCTCAGACCCATTCTAGATCTGCGACTGCTGAACAGAACGCTCGGGAAGCGCCAGTTCAGAATGCTTACGACCAGGAAAATCCTCGCGCAAGTGCGCCAAGGAGACTGGTTCATGTCAACAGATCTGAAGGACGCCTATTTTCAAATACAAATAGCGTCCCATCACAGGCGATTCTTGAGATTCGCCTTCGAGGGCCAGGCATATCAATACACAGTCCTGCCGTTCGGCCTGTCCATAGCACCCCGTACGTTCACGTAGTGCATGGACGCGGCCCTCGCCCCCCTGAGACTTCGGGGCATGCGAGTTTTGAACTACTTGGACGATTGGCTGATTCTAGCTCGTTCACGAACGGAGCTCATAGAACACAGGGCCGCATTACTCGAGCACCTCGAGGAGCTGGGCCTTACAGTCAATTGGGCAAAAAGCTCACTGCTCCCCAGTCGGAGAATTTCCTTCTGGGAACAGTGTTGGACTCGCTATCCATGACAGCACGCCTGTCACCGGAGCGCGGATTGAATATTCAGCACGTCGCGAGATCCTTCCGCCACGGCTCTATAGTCCCGCTCAGAAGGTTTCAGAAAATGCTGGGTCTGATGGCCTCAGCAGCCTCCGTACTCCAGTTGGGCCTGCTCCGCATGTGCCCACTGCAGCTATGGCTAAAAGCACGAGTTCCCCCAGGGCGTGGACCGCGGGTCTATTTCGCCTCAGGGTCGACCTTCAGTGCGTTTCAGCTCTGAAACCGTGGAAAAGTGACCGACTGGTATCAGTCAGGTGTGAGTCTGGGGATCGCCTCGGGTGTGAAGGTGGTGTCTACGGACGCCTCCACATCGGGGCGGGGAGCGCTGCTCGAGGGCAGACCACTAGCTGGCCTATGGTCAGTACGGGAGAAGCTCCTTCACATAAACTGCTTGGAATTAATGGCAGTCGACAAAGCGCTAAGGCGCTTCTGTCCCCAGATAATAGGCCACCACGTATTGGTCCGGTCGGACAACATGTCAGTGGTGGCGTACATAAATCGCCAGGGCGGCATCGGGTCCACACGCCTTTGCAGGCTGGCGGAACCCCTCTTGGTCTGGGCCCAGCGCAACCTCCTTTCTCTGAAAGCGGCGCACGTGCCTGGGCACCTGAATACGGGTCCAGACAAGCTGTCCAGAGACAACGTCCCGACAGGAGAATGGTCGCTGCATCCGCAGACGGTCCAGCTGCTGTGGGAAACGTTTGGCAGAGCGCAGGTGGACCTGTTCGCGTCCCGCGAGAACGCTCACTGCCCAGTATTCTTCTCGAAAAGCAGGGACGCGCTGGCCCATGCTTGACCCAGCGGTCCCCTGTATGCTTTTCCCCCTGTCTCGCTCCTGCCTCAGGTGTTGGAACGGATCAGGGAAAATGGATGCCCAGTGCTGCTTGTAGCTCCGCTCTGGACGAACCAGGCTTGGTTTCCGGTCCTGATGCGGATGGCCAGCACTGCCCCGTGGCCTGTACCGTTGAGGAGAGATCTCCTCTCTCAGGCGGAGGGCTCGATTTGGCATCCTCGCCCGGAACTGTGGTCCCTGCACGCATGGGCCATCAACGGGTACCCGCTAGCCTCCCGGAAGGAGTGCTAAACACGATCGCGCAGGCTAGAGCTCCGTCTACCAGACGGCTCTATGCCTCGAAATGGTCGGTGTTCTCTACTTGGTGTCGAGCCCGTGGCTTTTCACCTGTGGACTGCGGGGTTAAGGAAGTGCTTGCCTTCCTTCAGGAGCTGATGGATAAGGGAAGGACCCCATCCACGCTCAAAGTTTACGTGGCGGCCATAGCACCGTTTGCTAAACCGGTGTCTGGCCAGTCACTGGGGAAAAACGACTTAGTCGTGCGTTTCCTACGAGGAGCTCGGAGGTTAAACCCTCCCAGGCCCCCTTCAGTCCCGGCTTGGGACCTTTCCACGGTCTTGGAGGCCATGAAAGGCGCCCCGTTTGAGCCGATCCAGCTGTCGGACATGAAGCACCTGTCCCTTAAGACGGTGTTTCTATTGGCTCTCGCTTCAGTGAAGCGTGTAGGGGACTTACAGGCGCTTTCTGTAAGCGCGTCTTGTCTGGAGTTTGGGCCTAACGACTCAAAGGTCGTACTCAAACCGAGGCACGGCTACGTGCCGAAATCCCTCAATACACCGTTTAGGGCCCAGGTAATTTCCCTGTCAGCCCTTCCGGTTCTCGATGAGGAGAGGGACGCGAGTCTCCTTTGCCCTGTCAGGGCGTTAAGGGCTTATGTGTCCCGCTCGCCTGAGTTCAGGCAGACCGAGCAGCTTTTCGTTTTGTTTGGCGGCCGTTCTAAGGGACTCGCCGCCTCAAAACAGAGCCTATCCAGATGGATAGTGGATGCCATAGCGCTGGCTTACACTTCCAAGGGCCTGCGGTGCCCATTGGGTGTCAAAGCGCACTCCACAAGAGGCGTGGCCTCGTCGTGGGCATGGTATAGCGGGGTCTCCCTGCAGGATATCTGTACGGCTGCGGGCTGGGCCTCGCCGTCGACATTTATCAAGTACTATAACCTGGAGGTGCCCGCCTTGCAAGCTAAGCTTTTGGCGGTCTGAACTTCGGGCTTATCGGCCGCCAATGCGGCTATGTTGCCCTTACGGGTCGGTACCCCTACGGGACTTTTATGAAGGAGTGATGCTTCTAGCCTCTCCTCCTCTACTCTATGTGAGTTATGGTGATTATGCACTAGATGTGCCCCGGGCTTGGCCCCGGGACTCTGGTGTTGGATCCCTGTCCGCACGGCGTTTTGTATGGGGTCCCCATAGCGTAAGATATTACGCAGTACGAGAGATACTCTCGTAAGAGAACGTACTCGGTTACTAACGTAACCTCGGTTCTCTCTAGAGAGGGAACGAGTACTGCGTATCTTGCCGTGCTTGAACTATGCTCTGGTTCGCTTCGGTGTACAAAATCAGAGAAATACAGCTATCGAGGGGTATTTACAGGGCGAGACCACGCCTATACTGGCGGGACATGACGAAATGAGCGCGAAGCGTCTTCATTCGTCATTACGTCACGCAGTGCCTTCACTCGATAGGCTGCAGCTTTTCCAGCGAGGCAGCCAATGGGCGCGCGAGCTGTTTCGCCCTTGTCTGCTTGCTGCTGCAAAAGCGTTTTGCATGATTAAAAAAAAATAGGATAATTTTTGGCTTCAATATCTCGAGGAAAGAGTGTTTCCCCATAGCGTAAGATATTACGCAGTACTCGTTCCCTCTCTAGAGAGAACCGAGGTTACGTTAGTAACCGAGTACGTTAGTTTTTTCACAAAGTAAACGTTTTGCTTCAAAGAAAGACCTGTTGTAATGCTACTTTTTCATTTGCACACATCCCATAAAGCTTGATATGTAGTAGGAAATTATTTTTGTCCTATTTTATCTCAGTCACTCTAACATTTGGTGAAGATAGTGTCACAGACAAAACTTGTACTAAAAAAATTATTTTTCAGAAATGTCACTTTAGACAATCATTATTCACTTTCTAATAATTTATTCATATATTACACTACTTTTGTGACCCTAGGACTTTGGGAAACCCATTTTAAGGACCAAAATAATTCGTCCACATGAGTAATGGTATGTTTCCACAAGAGATTTGAAGAATTTCAAAAATCGGACTTGAAAGAAATCCAGAAAGCAGGTTATGTGACATGTCCGGGTATGTTTAAGAGTAAGTAAACGGATAACCTCAACTTTCGGTTCCGAAAACGGAGGTAACTGTCAGGGTATGTAACCACAGCAACTTTCTCTCTGAACAAAACCTGCTCTGGAGCAGCTCAAGTTCCAGCATTAGTGCAGTGTAAAGCCCTTAGGACTATGATTAAAATGGACATTAACCCTCTGGGGTCTGAGCTGTTTTCGGGCTCTTTCGGTGTTTTGGTATGCCCTGACATTTGTGCTTATTTCAGCTACTTAAAACATACCATTTGCCAACATATAAATTTGCTGTATTCAGCACAAACTCTGCTACAATAATATGTGAGCAAAATGGATGTACATGTTTGCATTTTATAGAAAAAAAATAATATGCGTGGTTAGTACGTTTTGGGAAAAAAAAATGTCACCGCAATAAGGCCATTTAACACATACTGAATAGTTGAAAACAATACTTTTGAGTTACTATTCTTGTAGGCTAGAACTTTTACTTCAAAATGAAGTGAAAATCATTCTGACCACTCTTTCAGAAAGATCAATATAACGATTTGAATTTCTTACATCAGTTTTTGGGTCATTACTGCTGTATGCGTGGGAGTGTTAATGCCCATGAATATTAATGTGATTTACACCTGGGGAGACTAAAGACACTCCCCCAATGTGCTAATGCCCCATCAAGGTGCTGTGAGGCAGCCTGAACTAAGAATGATTCAATGTATAAAAAGTTAAAAAGAACAGCATTTATTCAAAATAGAAATCTTTCCTAAGAACATAAAGACTTAAAGTCATTCATATCACTTAACACTTCCTTTCAAAAAAAAAAAAAAAACATAAAAAGACCAAACTTGTTTTTTTTTATATAAAAAAATATATAAAATATTGCTTATATAGTGCTTATATAAATAAAAAAAAGTGCATTCAAAGAATCCTAAAAAAACTATCACAGGTTAAAAAAAATTAAGCAGCATAACTGTTTACATCATTGATTTAAAAAAAAAATTATATCAGAATGATTTCTGAAGGCTGATGGTGACGATGTAAACACAACAAAACAAAATCAAAAAACTGTTAGCACATTATCCAAAGTAAACTGATAGACTATTATGATTATAGATGCACAATGTATCTGTTGATGGACAGAGAAACATCTATTGATTGGTAGACTGCGTAACCGCGAGTATCTGTTTATGGCTCATCGACCGCACGCATTTACTGATACACTCAATGAACGGCTGTACCTAATACAAATAAAACATCTCTAGTAAACTAGTAGATCATTAATTTAGTCCGCTCTTAAATAAGAGATCTAGAGCTAAAATGTTTTGTTTTTGAACTAAAGCTGAGCGCTCGTGTCCTGCTATCAGTGTCATGGATACAGTGAGTCTCTTGTGGCGGCGCGCGCACAGAACGTGCTTTTCAATCTATTGCCATTGCGGACACTATTCATTCCGGTGAAATCACAAAATAAAACGCACACAAACGTGTGTCCTATATACGTGTGTGTTTGATATAGACTGTAACCACTGATGAACATATTCGGTTTTGATGAGAGAAAAAAAATATGCTAGTGGTGGATTCGAACCTGTAACCTCTAACACACTTGGCAATTGATCTAACCACTAGACCACAGGAGAACTCAAACAAAGCTTGCAGATCAATATATTTCACTAAATCATTACAAACTAAGCAGTTATTTAAAAAGTTTACACGAGCGTATAGGCCTACACGAACGTTGTGAGTTAATATTTACTATAGTCTGAAAATGCATTTGAGCTCTATGTTGTGCTGAATACAGCAAATTTATATGTTGGCAAATGGTATTTTTAAGTAGCTGAAATAAGCACAAATGTCAGGGCATGTCAAAACACCTAAAGAGTTCCAAAACAGCTCAGACCCCAGAGGTTAAAATGGAAATTAAACATCTTTTCCTATGTGTTCAACTTCACAGGTGTTCAAGGTTAGTTTACTTCATAGGTGTTCAGCACATGGTGCCCTATTGATGAGGCTCCAGTGGGCATGACAGATTATGCACAATATTATATATATATATATATATATATATATATATATATATATATATAATATATATATATATATATATATATATATATATATATATATATATATATATATATAGTTGTATTGATATATATATATATATAAATATATATATAGCCTATTAATTATAAAGCACTATAACAAGGTGATTATTTAATGATTATTTAATTGCAATACATGTATTATTTATTTTATTGTTATCTCCCACATGGATCTGCATTCAAATGTTTATGTAATGTCTATTTGAAAGGTGGGACAACAAAAACCCAGGCATTCTTCAAATGTGGCGTGGATAGAAAGACCATTGCTGATACTGCTGCAATTGCGGAGCTCGAAGCTTGTGACATAGAGGCCTACAAAAATTTGCGAGACAGCTTCCAAAGAGGACAGAAACTTTCTAATTTTGCAGAGCGATGCAGAGTATTATGCAAACAGGAGCCACTGCAAAGCACCATTGAAGACAAAAAGAAAGTTGGCTTGCTTATAGACTTTTGTGAGAGACAAAAATAAGCCCTTTATGCATGTATATGAATGGATGATATGTGTGTGAATGATATATGAATGAAGTATATGTGTGTATCTTTTTGATTAATATTATTCCATGCATGTTCTAGCCCAGTGGCTATACACACAGTCACTTCAACTTTTTCTTGTTTTGTGTTCCATGACTCCTGCAAGTCAGCCATCATAAATATGGCCAAGTGGCTATACAGACTGCCACTTTAGCTGTTGCTTGTTCCATGCATCTTGTTAAAATCAGCAATCTTTTCAGTCATGATGAATAAATATCATGTGCAACCAAACACTGAAGTCATTTTAAGCTTTTGAGGTTTTTTGGTGAAGTTTTAGATAGTAATTCCCATAGAAGTATGTATGTCAAACTTTTCCAACACTTTTCTTTTGATTAATTATTCTGATACTGGCATCTCTGTGTACTTTCTTTTTATAAATCTGAAAATCACAAACACTCCCTCAACAGAAAGTTTGATTTACTGATGTTTCTAATCTTTCTCAGCTCGTCTGCCTGTTCCTGTCATCAGCAGTAACTCTTCACACTGTTCTTCATCTTCGTCATCATCATCATCATGTTCATTGGTGTGTTCATCAGTGGTGAATGTGAGTCATGTGACTCTCTCCTGGTACAGAGGAATGAGTGTATTGTCCAGCATCAGTGTGTGTGATCTCAGCATCAGTCTCTCTCTACCTCTGGAGGTGGAATATCAGGATAAAAACACCTACAGCTGTGTGCTGAACAATCCCATCAGCAACCACACATCTGGACATCAAAACACTCTGTCACACATGTGCAGGTGACCCAGCAGGTGAACGTGATTTCACCAAGTACCACATGATCCAGGATCAACATCTTTGTTGATCCTGGATCAACTTTCCAATCAACCAATCAGATTTGAGGGACAAGTTTACAGTTTATGTCATGTTTAGGCTTAGAACCAGGATGAAGTACTTAAACATTAGTGTCAGTCACCTTTCATTACCCTCTGATTTTAGGGAAAAGTTATGGGTAGGGTTAGGTTTAGGGGTAGGAAGTGGGTAAGGACTACATTTTGGAACAGGGATGTTGATCCAGGATCAACAACATATGTTGATCCAGGACCATGTCTTACTTGGCAAAATCACGGTGACCTACCACAGCACTGATATTAGCATTTATTGACTGATCTGATCTCAGTTTGATGTGTTTATTCCTCAGACTCTGTCCACTGTTGTGGTCCTACTGAAGCTGTGATCCGATTGGTCCTCTCTGCTCTGGTGGGCGTGGCTACTGTCATCATTCTGGTTTATGACATCAGATCCAGAAGAGCTGAACGAGATCAAGCACATATTCACACATCAGGTACATGATTGATGATGTCATTTCTCATATAACTGATTTTGCTGTTATAAATGTATGTCACACATAGTAATGGCTTAATCTTTTTCAGGAAGTATTGAATTAATCATGTAAAGATATCAGAGGACACTTTCATACACACAGTTATAGCAGGCGATCTGTTCCTGCTCCATTAAACCATTAGAGAAACCTTGAGATCAGTCTGAGAGGAGAAACAATCGAGACATTTGATAAGAAATGAAGAACAAACGTCCTGAAGAGAGTTACAGGAGAGAGCAGAGACAAACACTCACAGGATCTCATGACACGATCAAACTGTTGCTTTAAGATGTTTTTAACATGTCATGGGTCAGTTTATTTCTGTTGAAAGTCACACCATTGACTTACAGAAAGTCAAGGACTGGAGCTCACAGTGTGAATGATCAAAGTGTGAATTAATCATCCAAAAAAGAAATAGATGGTCACATGCATGAACACTGAATAAATAGGCAGATATTTTAACTGGTTGTAGTTTGACTTCACTTTACTACAGAGCAGCTTCACATCAGCGCGTCTGTCAATTTATCACTGAACCAGTTTTGAAGAGTTTGTCTTTTCATATTTGTGGACTGAAACTGTTGAAGATGTTTCTCCCTGTTTTGCTCTGCTTGTGTTTCTGGCGTCTGGATGGTGAGTTTAAATGTGTTTTTATGACTTCATTTGTTTCTAAATCAGGTTCACATTTTGTTTCTCTAAATGTTGGTTCTATAAAAACACTGAAGCTCAAACAGCAGCAGCATTAGTTTCAGTGTGACGTGATTCTGTAAAGTAAAAGTGTCTTCTGTGTTTGCTGTTTGTGGAGCTCAGACCGCAATAACAGTAAATTAGAGTTGTAATATGAGATGCAATGATTAATGCCATTTTAACACCATTTTGAGAGTTTTAAGAGTGAGATGGTGAAATCCCAAGTTTCTATATGCACTTAAAAAACATGACCTGAACGAACCATCAATCATTAATTTAATCCTTCTATCGTTTCTTAGGCGGGTTATTCAATTTTATATCAATGCGCCACTTCAGTTAAGAGTCTGGAGGCTGTACTTGCGTTTGTCTTTGCGTTCCTTTGGGGGTTCCTTTTGTCTGCGTAAAAAGGGGGTCCCGGTCCGTTGCATGGCTGACAGTCTCATGCGTGGCTGACGGTCTCGTGCCTGGAAAGATGTTGGGCGGCCAATCACGTGATGTGTTGGCAGATGGATGAAAGTCCTTGAAGAGGGAAGCGGCCCTGCAGTCGAAACGTTTCAAACGAAACTTTGCAGCAAAACGTTACTTAGAACCCAGACTCTTAACGGAAAAGTAAAGAAAACTAAGAAAAGAAAGAAAAGTGAGACGAGTAGTTAGATGGCTCGAATGAAGCTGTTGTTTAACCCATGATCTTCTGATCTTAATTTGGGTTATTGGTATACATCATTGGTTCCCAAGTAACCTGGGGTCCGGAGTTCACAGGGGGGGCGCGGGAGCGGATGCTTTGAGGTGAATAAAGATGCATAAAATGTTCTACTAATAATTTTATATACAACTTTTTTTTTTTTAAATCATATGCTAACAAAGCCGATTTCAATTACAATTTCGTTATTTCAAATGTAGGCGCGGTGCGCGTGGCAAGCGCGCTCATAATGTGTAGGAGACGCCGGCGCGACCACAACAGTGCCCAACATCAAATGGCAAACATAATGCAAGCGGAACGAAACTGCTCGTTATTATGTGGTTGACGGACCGTTTATCAGTTTGGACCAGTACAGCGCGAGCCGATCGTGATCATGCGACGCTGTTACTACACAGCGCTAATAAGAGATCCAGTAAAGAAAGCATTTGAATTTGCCACAGAAGTAATAACATTGCTGCGAGATCTAGAGAGAAACATTCACATTTCTCCGTTATTAACGGATCAAACAGCACGTGGAAACCAGGAAGAAACATTGTGCCATGAATGAACTATCCAGTGTCCAGATCTGCAACATTCACCATGGATTTACTGTAGTATAACACTAACTGCAAGTCTGCAACCATGAAAGTTTTGCAGGAATAGTAGGCTATGCCTTCAAGTAACATTACGTCGGTTTTATTTTGACATTATGAATACAATTGCTGCCCTCAAATGTTAATCTGAAATAAAATAAACCTTGGTTTATAACTACTACAATATTACATTTCTTTTTTTCCAAGAAGCTGTTTTGTTTTATATGCTCCTAAGAAAAGTCAATTATAGCTCCAGAATTACTCAAAGTAAAAAATAGCGCACTTTATTATGTTAGTTTTAATATATAAAAAAAAGAATTCAAGGAAATTTCTCTGGCATTTCTTTCTTTTTGCTGTATCAAAAACGTACTGAACTGTACCGTGACACAATATATATATTAGTGCTGGGAAAAAAATGAATTGCAGTCGAAATAAAAGTTTGTGTTTGTATAATATATGTGTGTGAACTGTGTATAATTATTTTGTATATAAATACACGCATATGCATGTATTAATATTTTTTTTGCATGTATATATACATTTATACAATTTATATTATATATAAATATAAATAATTTATATATAAATAAATACAAATATTAAATATATACATGCATATGTGTGTATTTATATATACAAAATAATTATACACAGTACACGCATATATATTATGCAAACACAAACTTTTATTTTGGATGCGATTATTTTTTCCCCAGCACTAATATATATATATATATATATATATATATATATATATATATATATATATATATATATATATATATATATATATATATATATATATATATATATATATATATTAAAAATATATGGGGGGGGAGGGGGGGGGGGTCACGGATTGTTAAATATGTACATAGGGGGGGCCCCAAGGAAAAAGGTTGGGAACCACTGGTCTACATGGTTACTTGTCGGTCTGTTACTCTGTCAGCTCTCCCTGCAGCATAACTTTAGCTCTTCGGCATAACGGCAACATAACTCTCTAGCATAACTCTAACATAACTCTGTTCGGGTCTAAGATTTTAAACTCAAAAGTTTGTCCAGCCTCCTGGATGAGCTCTGACCAATTAGACACTGTCGTTATTTGAGAGGTGGTATTTCCTTCAGCTCTCATCGTAAATCATGCGTTCTGGTTCACCCTCAAATCCTACAGGAGTGTTTGCTAGTACAGATGCAGTGAAGTCACTGTCAGTTATGGAGGGAGATTCAGTCTCTCTAAACTCTAGTCTCACTGACATACAGAACGATGAAGAGATAATCTGGAGATTTGGAACGAACCGGGTTATTATAGCTAAAACTGATGGAGTGAAAAATATCATCCCTGATTATCTTGATGGGAGATTCAGACACAGACTGAAGCTGGACAAGAAGACTGGATCTCTGACCATCATGAACATCAGATCTGAACATACTGGAGATTATGTAGTTGAGATCAGCAACAGCAGATCATCGTCTATATACAGATTCAATGTTACGGTGTATGGTGAGTCAAAATTACACAATAATAATCGTTTATTAAATATTTTTACACAAATAATAATTATTTTTTAATAAATCTTAATGAAATTCTCTTAAACACTAAGAAGGCTACACGCCTTCGCCGTGGCCGGCCAAAGACCCACGGAGGCCTGAAAAATTAACACCGCCGTGGCCACCGCACAGCTCCGCCCTGGACGCCCGAGGGTCCCACAGCTCCGCCGTGGCCACGTCCACAGCCTGTTCCGCCCCGGTTCCCTGAGCTACCAGCTCCGCCCTGGAGGCATCCCGTTCCTGCACCACCACGCCCTCGTCAGCCTCCAGGGCGCCCACCCTCCCACCCCTTTGGATGTTATATACGGTGCGAGGACGCGCCTGCGGGGGGTTCTGTCACGTTTTCAATATGTTTGAGTTCTGTTTTGTGATCTTGGTTTCCCCTGTCTTTGTTATTTTGGTTTAGTCCTGTTATTAGTTCAGTTTTGAGATCTTGTTTTCCCCCGTCTTTTGTGATTTTTGGTTTAGTCCTGTTAGTTTTTCCCGCTCCTCGTTTGTGTTCAGTTTCCTCACCTGTGTTCTGTTAATTATCCAATTATTCCTTGTGTATTTAAGCCCTGTGTTTTCCCTCAGTGTTTGTTGATCGTTGTCAAACACATGTGTAAACACATTCTTGGGTTGCTCATGCTGGGTCAAATAAACAGCTGGTTGGGTTATTTTGACCCAGCAACAGGTTTATTACTTTTTCATTCTTTGCGGAACTTTCTGGATTTTTCACTTCTGACTCGAGGAGCACGACGCCACTCGGAGCGGGCAGTGTTCTATGGTAAGTTAATATGAATATTTACCTATATTTTTAAAAAGTTGTGGTAACAGCAAGCTAATTTCACTTTTCAACATACAGTCTTTGATATGGAAGTGTGTGGGGTAAAGTAGATTTTTTGACAAAATGCCGCATCGTTAGTTGTAAACCAGCTATATCAGCAGCCTTTATGAAATATACAGTTTAAATTGTAAATTCATCACCAAATTATCGTATTCATTGTGGACGTTGCACATTTAAAAGCGAGGAAAGCGTTTTGAATAAAACTGGTCACGGTATACGCGCAGTAGGCTATGTTTTATTCGAGTTGTGTGTGGAAAGTCTTGTAACAACTTAGCTCTATGAAATATTAAAAATCAATAATAACTTGTTATGATTAATTATGAATATTTGGGCCAGTTAATTGGATTAACTTGATGTGGCTTAATTAATATTACAATCAATGAATCAGTTCGTCCAACAAACTCTTTTGATTATTCATTTATTCTATGAAAAGGGTATCTTCTAGCCTGGTTAAAACCAGACCCTTCTCAGTTGAAACTGAGTTAGGGTCTGGCAAAGCTTCATAGACAAATCATTTCCAAAGGGGCGTCACCAACGGACGTAGCTCAAATGCCTCTGGGCGCAATTGGATAGACCTAAAACCAATCAGAGCGATGAAGGAGATGACGTATGCAGAGCGACGTTCGTCTGTTAGAACAACTAAGTTAGAATAAACAAGCAGACATTGATTAGCTACTTGCTCTACGTTTATTTAAAATGAACAGGAAGACAACTGGAAGTGAATGTGCTTTCCATTAAATAAATCACACACAGTAAACAAAACCTAATGAACTTTGCAATTTAGACGCGCAAACTGCGTCGGTGCGGTGAGAGACGTAGCCTACGGCTCGAGCAGATTCGGCTTGAAGTCGTTCATCCTCGGATGCTGCGCCGCGGCGCGCTGTTACAAAAAACCCGTGCACACAGGCAACCGGGGTCTTGCGCACCGAACGCGCCATTTTTGCCCAGCGCACATTCACGCTCGTGCGGACGCGTCGAGTATAAACCGGTATAAACAAGGCTTTACTCCTGGTCAGTGTGCGCTCTGGTCGGTAAAGGGGCACAGCCACAGACCTCTCCCGAATCATCTCCAGCAGGAGCAGAAGCACCACTAACTCCGCCTCCGTTTCCCTCGTAAGCTGATATTAGTATTTAAACCTTCTCTATGATAAATGTTTGTGAAAAAAATATTTTAATAACATGGTTTTGGCGGTTATAGAGTTCTAATGACGGTGTTCAACTATAACCGTCAAACCACTAGCTCCACGGCGGCATCTATCTTTGCAAATGTACAAAATCTGCTTCACCGTCGCTGTGCTGTCGTCATCGTGTAAAGCCCGCCCCAACGTTTCTGATTAGTGCCGCGATTTCGGCGGATTGGAAATGGACTTCAATGAGCTCTTTGCCAGACTAACTTTCAGAGCAAATCTAAATTTGTCGAAGTTGTCTGGGTTTTCCCAGGCTAGGTATCTTCCATGGCCACAGAAGAATAATTATTTCTTAGCATGTACAGCGCTTTGAGCATGTAGTAAGATCAAGATCGTATAAAAGACTTTGTTTGCAAGCAGTGAAGCGGAACCAAATACATAGTGCACAAGTTTTATTAACCAAATCACAAACATAACTAAACAAACATACATAAAATGTATGTATGTATAAAGGGTAAAAGGGTGAGGGATAGAATGAAAATGGAAACCGGAAATGGAACTTGGAGAAGATACGTGTACCTATTAAAATAACCATCAGCATTTCATTGAATTGATACTTGCATTTTTAGTGCCGGGTACACAGTTCTTGAAGTTGTTGAAAATTGAGGTTGTTGATGGTTCCGTGAGTGTCAAATGTTGAAGTCTCAATAATTTTCTTCTCCGTTGGATGAAGAGGATATGATGAACTTGCATGGTTAGTTTGACTCTGTTCTCATGGCTGGAGTGCAGACTGTGGCCTGCCAGCCCTGGTCCAGGGAGGACACGCAGAGTTGCGATGGACTTCTTCTGCCTTGGAAGATGTGAGTTAATGTCGGAACTATGTTGGAACCAGGATTGTTTTTGCAACAAAAAAAACAAAAGTAAATGTATGACGTTGTAACGTTGCTGGAGAAAGCAGGCGAGGATCTATCAGCAGGGTTTTTAATGAAATAACACATAAAACAAATAATAAAGAACTCCAAGGTCAAAGAAATAAAACCACGAGAAGGACCGAACTAGAAGCAACCATACATGTGCAACAACTGACAAAGTAACAAGTGAAACACAAGGGCTATAAATACACAGGGGCAGACAAGCTTAACTAGATATTGAGGAAACAAGACACACCTGGGGAGACGAATCAACATGAAAAACTACATGGGACTACAAGACTAAACACAAGACAGGAATCATGACAGACGTGCAAGCTTTACAAACGGCAACTGAGGAAAGGAGAAATAAATCGATTTCAAATTAAGCTGTTGAAAACCCATTACAAGTTGTTAAGACTTGAGGTAGGCCTACTAAGAATAATTTGGTATTAAGACAATGGTCATGGACCAAGTGTGCACGAATAATGTTTGAGGCCAAATAATATTTTTTTGCTATATTCACAACAGCGCCATTTAAAAACACAGGGCAGAAAAGTAATTTCTATATTAGAAATATGAATAGTTATATACAGCATACTATTTAAATGTTAATGCAACGTGATGTATTATGCTCATAAAGGGGAGACAGCTTTGAAGGTCCAGCAAACTCTGCTTCCCCATCCATCTACAGGAGAGGAGGAAAGATCTTCAGAGGCACAGAAGTCCTTGACAGGCAACCTGTAAGTTTTGCTTTAGTGTTTCTACTTCAATAAGGGTAGATGTTTGCACTGTTTGATATGAAATTAACTATGAAAGTAATTGTGGGTTAGAATATTTAAAGCTGCAATCTCTGTTTGCAACATGAAATTGCATTTTTTTAAATAGATTTTTGTTAATTTTTAAAGCTTTTTAAAGCCATTTTCTAAATTGTGTTTTTGTCTTATCCTGAATCACTAATGGTATCTATAATAAGTGTTTATATTCAGACTATTTTAGACTGGCGAAGGGTAATGTGTAAATAGACATTTTGTTTGTTTTTCACATTTGTTCATATTTGGTAATGTTTGCAATATAAAAAAAAATACTTTCACAAAAAAAGTTTAACTTGCATGTCAGTTATATTGCAACACTCTCAGTGATAGTGTGTAATCAACAGGTGGGGAGCAACATGGATGAATATTTCTAAAAAGAGATGACTGGAGCATCAGGGATGCGATGAGGGGGACATATCAGACCTTTGCCATTGTTCCAGGCCACGCCATCGAGACCTTTGCTGGAGGCTTCTTAATAAATCAACACAGCTTAATAAATGAAACTATAATCATATAAGAGTTCAAATGAGTTGCTTAATGACTTTTAAAGGTGAATTGTGTAATATTTAGGAGGATCTGTCAACAGAAATGCACTATCATATACATAGCTATGTTTTCAGTGGTGTATAAAGACCTTACTTAATGAACCATTATGTTTTTATTACCTTAGAATGAGTATACATTGTATAATTGTATACAAAAAAAGCATTAAAGAAATGCATAAAAAATGTTAAAAATAAATGATTGAAATCACATATACAGTGACCTCTCTGGTTTATTGTATTACAGAGACAATAATTATTTTACATTTGTAATATAACAAATATTTGTTACTAATTTTAATAAGGCAATGAGACAGGAAATAACCCAGCACATGAGTAAGACTTAACCCAGCAAGAGGGTTAATTTCACTCACTGGTTGGGTCAAATGAATGACTCAAAAAATGGGTTAAATGGTAAAACCCAGCACTTCTGTCAAACCAACCCAGCGCATGTTCTGTCCAATAGTGACAGGTTAAGGTTAGGTTATTTTTTAACCCTGCAGTTTTTAGAGTGTATAGGGTTAATATAGTGCACATTCAAATATATTTTCATACCTAAACAAGTATTTAATTCCTCTATTATATTGTTAATATCCATGTTCAATAAATAAAAATGGACTCCAGACCCTCTTAAATGTGTCTTCTTTGCCCTTAAGAATATAAGTTCTCTTTTCCATTGCAATGCATGAAGATATTTCTCTTAAGCCGGAGACACACTTAGCAACTTTAAGGCCGATTATGAATGTAATTTGATATTTACGACTGATCAAACCGGGCAAGTCGTTGGAAACACTCTATAAGTGTGTTATGTCAGTCGTAGAATGTTTCAGTTGTTAAGTGTGTCCCCAGCATTAACCACTGAGTTACAGTAGGCCTTTCTGTTATTTTTTTTTTCTTCAATAAATGCTGATGAGCCATTTGGCATGTAGAATACACGTTTATCAATCGTTGATTGTCCTTTTTAATATTCCAGTTATCTGGATAATACCAAAAAGGAAAACCCCAGAATCCAGTGCCATATGCCATATCATTATTGAATTCTTTCCAAAACACTTATATTTTATTACATTCCCACAATGAATGGGCCTATATAGTAAATTTGACTACCGTATATACCCGAATATAAGACGAGGTTTTTGTCCTAAAAATAGGCTGAAAAATGAGGGGTCGTCTTATATTCGCGATATAGACTAAATCAAAGGGAGAAAGCAGGGAGAAACAGTAGAGGGCGCCAACACAAGCTCAAGGTAGTGTTGGGCAGGCGCCGCGGTGCGCTTCAGAAGAAGAGAAATATGCTCGTTTTGGATGCATCGCGCGGGCGCGGACACTTGACGGAGCCCGTCAAAACACAGTTGTGGAAAATGAACGGCGATCTAGTGACCATACCGGGGGGATGACAAGCCAGCTACAGGTATTGGATGTAGTCGTCAACAAGCCATTCAAGGATAATCTGCGCAAGAGGTAGGCTACACTGAGTGGCTCCTGTCAGGCGTTCACTCACTGACGACTGGAAACGCAAGGTCTCTCGCTCTCTCCCTTTCTGCCGCGCGCGTTTGGTTTGGAGCACATACAGTAGGCTATGTTCTGTCTCGCATGCGCGGCTCTAGTCTAGATTCCAGGAGATTTTAACTAATTTGCGGGCATCAGGTGCCGCTATCAATATGCGGGATTTTTATATAGGTTATTAATAGAACTGATGCGCACAGTGAACTGAATTGAAAACAAAAACAGCGCTGGACAACCGCGGTCAAGCCAGCCGCAGTTTGAAAATACACGGTCAAGCCGCCAAAAAAATGGGTGTGTGCGCCTATTACTATGAATACGGTAATGTCAGTAACAGACGCGAGAGGGAACGTGCTCTCTCCACTATGGCGATAGCTCTCTCTCTCTCTCTCTCTCTCTCTCTCTCTCTCTCTCTCTCTCTCTCTCTCTCTCTCTCTCTCTCTCTCTCTCTCTCTCTCTCTCTTCTTTTTTCTCTCTTTCTTCCTTTTTTCTTTCTTTCTATCTTTTTCTCTCTTTCTTTCTTTCTATCTTTTTCTCTCTTTCTTTCTCTCTTTCTCCCTTTTTCTTTCTTTCTCTTTCTTTCTTTCTCTCTTTCTTCCTTTTTTCTTTCTATCTTTTTCTCTCTTTCTTTCTTTCTCTCTTTCTTCCTTTTTTCTTTCTATTTTTTCTCTCTTTCTTTTTCTCTTCCTTTTTTCTTTCTTTCTATCTTTTTCTCTTTCTTCCTTTTTTCTTTCTATCTTTTTCTTACTTTCTTCCTATCTTTCTTTCTTTCTCTCTTTCTTCATTTCTCTCTCTCTCTCTCTCTCTCTCTCTCTCTCTCTCTCTCTTTCTTTCTTTCTCTCTTTCTTCCTTTTTTATTTTTTCTTTCTTTCTCTTTCTTAGTTTTTTCTTTCTTTCTATCTTTTTCTCTCTTTCTTTCTTTCATGTTAGTTGCACATATTTGTGAGAGACAATGTAAAAAGATGCTTTCTTTTTTCTCTCTTTTTATAGGTCACATCTCAAGCAATAGTTTTATGTAAATGTTTACAGCACAAGATGATAAAATAAAGTATTCACTCTTTCTAAATACATTTACTGCATATGATTTACTGTTGTAGGATTGAAAATAATCCAAGAAGTTTGAAATGAACATTTGCTTTGCAAGACATATGCTTTACTGTGTTCCACCCCCTCTTTCTACCACAAGGACCATTTGGAGTTCCCAAAGGCATAGAGGAGTTACATGCTGGGTCTGATAGTGATCAAGGCCTGTAGGCCAAGATGTTTGGACTTTGGGGGTCTATGAATTGTCACACCTTTAGAACAATGGGGGAAGTGTAATTATCTGATTGGTCAGTTTGAATGTCTCACATTTGGGCTTTAGTCACATGGTCAGGGAAAGGATAAAACAAGATTGAACTGTTGCTCTGCCTCTTTCATGCTCTGGCGCTCTGATGTTCTGGGTCTCTCTCTCTCTCTCTCTTTACCTCCTCTGCTCTCTCCTCTCTCTCTCTCTCTCTCTCTCTCTCTCTCTCTCTCTCTCTCTCTCTCTCTCCTCTCTCTCTCTCTCTCTCTCTCCTCTCTCTCTCTCTCTCTCTCTCTCTCTCTATATTTTGTCATTAAACCTTTCAATTACAAATAATGTGCTAAATGGGTTTGATTTGGTATTGACTTTGAAGTGCTACCTATTGCAATACAATATTGTCACACATATAGCAACGCTCTCTCCCACATATTAAGCTATTGTAACTGCGCTTATTTCCGTCGTTGGTATAAGTGGCAGTGGGTGGAATAGACAAGAAATGTACAGTTTTCTTCCATCTTGCTGATAACGTTTCTTTAGTCATTCGGCAGTCTTGCAGCTTGAACCCCTGTAGGAAATCCACCCTTACACTGTTCTCTTGTATTCAATGTACCATACAGTATACAAACCCCATGCGAAACACGATGGACATTTTCGACTTCAGTGGACCTTAAAGACCTTTCTTCTAATAAGTAGAAAAAAATAACAGTCAGGTTTAATACGGGACGTCCCATACAGTACACACACCTCATATAAAACCATTTTACTGTAGAATTTTGGAGATATGACACTTTGACTTCAGAGGTGTATAAATACCACATTTCTAATAAGTAGAAAAAAATAACAGTCAGGTTTAATACGGGATGTCCCATACAGTACACACACCTCATATCAAACCATTTTACTGCAGCATTTTGGAGATATGCCCCTTTAATTGACTTCAGAGGTGTATAAATACCACATTTCTAATAAGTAGAAAAAAATAACGGTCAGGTTTAATATGGGACGTCCCATACAGTACACACACCTCATATAAAACCATTTTACTGTAGCGTTTTGGAGATATGCCCCTTTAATTGACTTCAGGGGTGCATAAATACCACATTTCTAATAAGTAGAAAAAAATAACAGTCAGGTTTAATACGGGACGTCCCATACAGTACACACACCTCATTTCAAACCATTTTACTGTAGCATTTTGGAGATATGCCCCTTTAATTGACTTCAGAGGTGCATAAATACCACATTTCTAATAAGTAGAAAAAAATAACAGTCAGGTTTAATACGGGACGTCCCATACAGTACACACACCTCATGTCAAACCATTTTACTGTAGCATTTTGGAGATATGACACTTTAATTGACTTCAGAGGTGTATAAATACCACATTTCTAATAAGTAGAAAAAAATAACAGTCAGGTTTAATACGGGACGTCCCATACAGTACACACACCTCATATAAAACTATTTTACTGTAGAATTTTGGAGATATGTCACTTTAATTCACTTCAGAGGTGTATAAATACCACATTTCTAATAAATAGAAAAAATAAAAGTCATGTTTAATACAGGACGTCCCATACAGTACACACACCTCATATCAAACCATTTTACTGTAGCATTTTGTAGATATGCCCCTTTAATTGACTTCAGAGGTGCATAAATACCACATTTCTAATAAGTAGAAAAAAATAACAGTCAGGTTTAATATGGGACGTCCCATACAGTACACACACCTCATATCAAACCATTTTACTGTAGCATTTAGGAGATATGCCCCTTTAATTGACTTCAGAGGTGCATAAATACCACATTTCTAATAAGTATAAAAAAATAATGGTCAGGTTTAATACGGGACGTCCCATACAAAACACACACCTCAGATCAAACCATTTTACTGTAGCATTTTGGATATATGCCCCTTTAATTGACTTCAGAGCTGCATAAATACCACATTTCTAATAAGTAGAAAAAAATAACAGTCAGGTTTAATACGGGACGTCCCATACAGTACACACACCTCATATCAAACCATTTTACTGCAGCATTTTGGAGATATGCCCCTTTAATTGACTTCAGATGTGCATAAATACCACATTTCTAATAAGTAGAAAAAAATAACGGTCAGGTTTAATACGGGACACCCATACAGTACACACACCTCATATCAAACCATTTTACTGTAGCATTTTGGAGATATGCCCCTTTAATTGACTTCAGAGGTGCATAAATACCACATTTCTAATAAGTAGAAAAAAATAACAGTCAGGTTTAATACGGGACGTCCCATACAGTACACACACCTCATGTCACACCACATTTTACTGTAGCATTTTGGAGATATAACACTTTAATTGACTTCAGAGGTGTATAAATACCACATTTCTAATAAGTAGAAAAAAAATAACAGTCAGGTTTAATACGGGACGTCCCATACAGTACACACACCTCAGATCAAACCATTTTACTGCAGCATTTTGGAGATATGCCTCTTTTATTGACTTCAGAGGTGCATAAAGACCACATTTTTTAATCAGTAGAAAAAAATAACAGTCAGGTTTAATACAGGACGTCCCATACAGTACACACACCTCAGATCAAACCATTTTACTGCAGCATTTTGGAGATATGCCACTTCAATTGACTTCAGAGGTGTATAAATACCACATTTCTAATAAGTAGAAAAAAATAACAGTCAGGTTTAATACGGGACGTCCCATACAGTACACACACCTCATATAAAACTATTTTACTGTAGAATTTTGGAGATATGTCACTTTAATTCACTTCAGAGGTGTATAAATACCACATTTCTAATAAATAGAAAAAATAAAAGTCAGGTTTAATACAGGACGTCCCATACAGTACACACACCTCATATCAAACCATTTTACTGTAGCATTTTGTAGATATGCCCCTTTAATTGACTTCAGAGGTGCATAAATACCACATTTCTAATAAGTAGAAAAAAATAACAGTCAGGTTTAATATGGGACGTCCCATACAGTACACACACCTCATATCAAACCATTTTACTGTAGCATTTAGGAGATATGCCCCTTTAATTGACTTCAGAGGTGCATAAATACCACATTTCTAATAAGTAGAAAAAAATAACAGTCAGGTTTAATACGGGACGTCCCATACAGTACACACACCTCATATCAAACCATTTTACTGTAGCGTTTTGGAGATATGCCACTTTAATTGACTTCAGATGTGCATAAATACCACATTTCTAATAAGTAGAAAAAAATAACAGTCAGGTTTAATACGGGACATCCCATAAAGTACACACACCTCATATTAATCCATTTTACTGTATCGTTTTGGAGATATGCCACTTTAATTGACTTCAGAGGTGCATAAATATAACATTTCTAATAAGTAGAAAAAAATAACGGTCAGGTTTAATACGGGACTTCCCATACAGTACACACACCTCATATCAAACCATTTTACTGTAGCATTTTGGAGATATGCCCCTTTAATTGACTTCAGAGGTGCATAAATACCACATTTCTAATAAGTAGAAAAAAATAACAGTCAGGTTTAATACGGGACGTCCCATACAGTACACACACCTCATGTCAAACCAATATCTGGTCTGAAAATATCTCCAAGTCCAAAACCTGCAGTGGGTTGCGATTTCCAATGCCCGGAGGTTTCGCAAATATCTCGGAAATGACAATGGGGAAATGTGTCAAACTCTGGTCGATTGTAGGTCTCCAGGGGGCCTATCCAATGAGCCCACCCCCGTCCCCGAGGGTGGTCGGGTCAGGGAGCTGCATCCGGTCAAATGTACACTTGCATCCGGTCAAATGCACACTTGCATCCGGTTAAATGCACACTTTTATGGGCTTATATCTCAATAACCTCTTGATCAATAATCACCAAACTCTGGTCGATCCTAGTGCTGGACAAGGCCTATCCAATGAGCCCACCCCCGTCCCCGAGGGTTGTCGGATCAGGGAGCTGCATCCGGTCAAATGCACACTTGCATCCAGTTAAATGGAAACATTTATGGGCTTATATCTCAATAACCTCTTGCTCAATATTCACCAAACTCTGGTCGACCCTAGTGCTGGACAAGGCCTATCCAATGAGCCCACCCCCGTCCCCGAGGGTTGTCGGATCAGGGAGCTGCATCCGGTCAAATGCATACTTGCATCCGGTCAAATGCATACTTGCATCCGGTTAAATGCACACATTTATGGGCTTATATCTCAATAACCTCTTGAAATAAATCACCAAATCTGGTACGATCCTAAGTGCGGACAAGCCTATCAATGAGCCAAGCCCGTTCGAGGTTGCGGATCAGTGTGACTTCATCGGTCAAATACACACTTGCTTCCAGTCAAATGCATAACGGCATTCGGTCAAATGCACGACTTGCATCAGGTTAAACACACTCTATTATGGCATTTTACTCTAAGAATCTTGATCAATAATCACCAAACTTGTCGATCTAGGCTGATGAAGCTCTTTTGAATGAGCACACCACGAGGTTCAATCACCCAGATCCTAGTTAAAGCCCTTCAAAATATCTGGTCTGAAAATATCTCCAAGTCCAAAACCTGCAGTGGGTTGCGATTTCCAATGCCCGGAGGTTTCGCAAATATCTCGGAAATGACAATGGGGAAATGTGTCAAGCTCTGGTCGATGTAGGTCTCCAGGGGGCCTATCCAATGAGCCCACCCCCGTCCCCGAGGATGGTTGGATCAGGGAGCTGCATCCGGTCAAATTACACTTGCATCCGGTCAAATGCACACTTGCATCCGGTTAAATGCACACTTATGGGCTTATATCTCAATGAACCTCTTGATCAATAATCACCAAACTCTGGTCGATCCTAGTGCTGGACAAGGCCTATCCAATGAGCCCACCCCCGTCCCCGAGGGTTGGTCGGATCAGGGAGCTGCATCCAGTCAAATACAACTTGCTCGGTAATCACTTGCATCCAGTTAAAATGCAACATTTATGGGCTTATATCTCAAGAACCTCTGGTCAATATTCACCAAACTCTGGTCGACCTAGTGTGGACAAGCTTTTATGAATGAGCCCACCCCCCGAGGTCATCACCAGGATCCTGTTATAGCCTTCAAAATCGGGTCTAAATATCTCCAGTCCAAAACTGCAGTGGGTTGCGATGTTCCAATGCCGGAGGTTTTCGGCTAATATCTCGGAAATGACAATGGGAAATGTCAAACTCTGGTCGATCTGTTGGTACTCCAGGGCCTATCCAATGAGCCACCCCCGTCCCCGAGGGTTGGTCGGATCAGGGAGCTGCATACGGTCAAATGCATCACATTTGCATTCGGTCAAATGCACACTTGCACCCGTTAAATGCACACTTTTATGGGCTTATATCTCAAGAACCTCTTGATCAATAATCACCAAACTCTGGTCGATCCTAGTGCTGGACAAGGCCTATCAAGAGCCCACACCGTCCCGAGGGTGGTCGGGATCCAGGAGCTGCATTCCGGTCTCAAATTGTACAACTGCATCCCAGTCAAAACCCCTTTGCATCGGTATGCAATTTAAATGGGGTTTCCAAAAAACTCTGATAATAATCAACCAAACTTGGTCAGTCCTGTGCTGTGATTCAAGGCCTATCCAATGAGCCCACCCCCGTCCCCGAGGGTGGTCGGATCAGGGAGCTGCATCCGGTCAAATGCACACTTGCATCCGGTCAAATGCACACTTGCATCCAGTTAAATGCAACATTTATGGGCTTATATCTCAAGAACCTCTTGATCAATAATCACCAAACTCTGGTCGATCCTAGTGCTGGACAAGGCCTATCCAATGAGCCCACCCCCGTCCCCGAGGGTTGTCGGATCAGGGAGCTGCATCTTGTGTCATAATGCACACTTGCTATCCGCTGCTTCACAAATGCACTATAACTTGCATGCCGGTCAAATGCACCAACTTTTATGGTTATATTCTCAGCAAACCTCTTGATCAATAATCACAAAATCTGGTCGATCCTTGTGCTGGGTACACAGGCCTATCCAATGAGCCCGTCCCGAGGGTGGTCGGATCAGGGAGCTGCATCCAGTCAAATACACACTTGCATTCGGTCAAATGCACACTTGCATCCCGGTTAAATGCACATTTTATGGGCTTATATCTCAAGAACCTCTTGATCAATAATCACCAAACTCTGGTCGATCCTAGTGCTGGACAAGGCTCTATCAAGAGCCCACCCCCGAGGTCCAACTCACCGATTCCGTGATTATAGCTCTTCAAATATCTGGTCTGAAATATCCAATGTCCTAATCAACCTGCAGTGGGTTGGCGATTTCCAATGCCCGGAGGTTTCGAAATTCATCGGAAATGACAATGGGAAATGAATGTGTCAAACTTTGGGTCGAATTGTATGGTCGTCCAGGGGGCCTATCCAATGAGCCCACCCCCGTCCCCGAGGGTGGTCGGGTCAGGGAGCTGCATCGGTCAAATTCACACTTGCATCCGGTCAAATGCACACTTGCATCCGGTTAAATGCACACTTTTATGGGCTTATATCTCAAACCTCTTGATCAATAATCACACAAACTCTGGTCGATCCTAGTGCTGGATAAGGCCTATCCAATGAGCCCACCCCGTCCCCGAGGGTTGTCGGATCAGGGAGCTGCATCCGTCAAATGCACACTTGCATCCGGTCAAATGCACACTTGCATCCGGTCAATGCAACTTGCATCCAGTTAATACAAACATTTATGGGCTTATATCTCAAGAACCTCTTGATCAATAATCACCAAACTCTGGTCGATCCTAGTGCTGGACAAGCTCTTTTGAATGAGCCACCCCCGAGGTCCAACTCACCCAGATCCCTGAGTTATAGCTCTTCAAATATCTGGTCTGAAAATATCTCCAAGTCCAAAACCTGCAGTGGGTTGCGATTTCCAATGCCCGGAGGTTTCGCAAATATCTCGGAAATGACAATGGGGAAATGTGTCAAACTCTGGTCGATTGTAGGTCTCCAGGGGGCCTATCCAATGAGCCCACCCCCGTCCCCGAGGGTGGTCGGGTCAGGGAGCTGCATCCGGTCAAATGTACACTTGCATCCGGTCAAATGCACACTTGCATCCGGTTAAATGCACACTTTTATGGGCTTATATCTCAATAACCTCTTGATCAATAATCACCAAACTCTGGTCGATCGTAGTGCTGGATACGGCCTATCCAATGAGCCCACCCCCGTCCCCGAGGGTTGTCGGATCAGGGAGCTGCATCCGGTCAAATGCACACTTGCATCCGGTCAAATGCACACTTGCATCCGGTCAAATGCACACTTGCATCCAGTTACATACAAACATTTATGGGCTTATATCTCAATAACCTTTTGATCAATAATCACCAAACTCTGTTCGATCCTAGTGCTGGACAAGGCCTATCCAATGAGCCCACCCCCGTCCCCGAGGGTTGTCGGATCAGGGAGCTGCATCCGGTCAAATGGACACTTGCATCCGGTCAAATGCACACTTGCATCCAGTTAAATGCACACATTTATGGGCTTATATCTCAAGAACCTCTTGCTCAATATTCACCAAACTCTGGTCGATCCTAGTGCTGGACAAGGCCTATCCAATGAGCCAAGCCCCGTCCCCGAGGGTTGTCGGATCAGGGAGCCTGCATCCGGTCAAATGCACACTTGCATCCGGTCAAATGCACACTTGCATCCAGTTAAATGCACACATTTATGGGCTTATATCTCAAGGACCTCTTGCTCAATATTCACCAAACTCTGGTCGATCCTAGTGCTGGACAAGGCCTATCCAATGAGCCAAGCCCCGTCCCCGAGGGTTGTCGGATCAGGGAGCTGCATCCGGTCAAATACACACTTGCATCCGGTCAAATGCACACTTGCATTCGGTCAAATGCACACTTGCATCCGGTTAAATGCACACTTTTATGGGCTTATATCTCAAGAACCTCTTGATCAATAATCAACAAACTCTGGTCGATCCTAGTGCTGGACAAGCTCTTTTGAATGAGCCCACCCCCGAGGTCCAACTCACCCGGATCCCTGAGTTATAGCCCTTCAAATATCTGGTCTGAAAATATCTCCAAGTCCAAAACCTGCAGTGGTTTGCGATTTTCAATGCCCGGAGGTTTCGCAAATATCTCGGAAATGACAATAGGGAAATGTGTCAAGCTCTGGTCGACTGTAGGTCTCCAGGGGGCCTATCCAATGAGCCCACCCCCGTCCCCGAGGATGGTTGGATCAGGGAGCTGCATCCGGTCAAATACACACTTGCATCCGGTCAAATGCACACTTGCATCCGGTTAAATGCACACATTTATGGGCTTATATCTCAAGAACCTCTGGATCAATATTCACCAAACTCTGGTCGATCCTAGTGCTGGACAAGCTCTTTTGAATGAGCCCACCCCCGAGGTCCAACTCACCCAGATCCCTGAGTTATAGCCCTTCAAATATCTGGTCTGAAAATATCTCCAAGTCCAAAACCTGCAGTGGGTTGCGATTTCCAATGCCCGGAGGTTTCGCAAATATCTCGGAAATGACAATGGGGAAATGTGTCAAACTCTGGTCGACTGTAGGTCTCCAGGGGGCCTATCCAATGAGCCCACCCCCGTCCCCGAGGGTGGTCGGATCAGGGAGCTGCATCCGGTCAAATGCACACTTGCATTCGGTCAAATGGTCAAATGCACACTTTTATGGGCTTATATCTCAAGAACCTCTTGATCAATAGACCCCTTATCAGTTGGTAAACATGGTGACGTTTTTCTGTGGGCGGAGCTTAGTTGGCTGCAGAACGATCCCTCTGGCCGCTTCCCTAACGTTATTTTGCAAGTTTTGTTAGCTTGTTTTTTAACAATGACTGGAGAAAATCCGGTTCCCTATCGAGGAACTCGACACTGCATCGATGACGACACTAGGGGAACGCCCTTCAGTGTAGCGCGTCTGAATTTATGAATGAAACCGAATCCAATCCTATTGGCGTTGCGTGATGACGTAGCGTGTGACGGCATATGCGGATGTGTACAAAGGCACGCCGGCACACTGCAAATGTAGCTTTTTGCTATTCAGCAAGCGCTCTCTGTTGTCTGAACCAGTTCGTCTTATTTGGTGTTGTTTGTCTCTATATATTGTGAATATCATGGAAAGTGAGCAGTTTAGAAAGTGTGTGTTCCCATGCCCCCGTTTTATCACGGCAGGGGACACACACGAGATGTGTGTGTCATGTCTGGGAATGCAGCACGCTCAAGCAGCCCTCGAGGGGGCTGCTTGCGGCCACTGTGAATCACTTTCTATGAAAGTGCTGCGTTCCCGCCTGGCCTTATTTAATAAAGACGGTCAGATGCGCGCTCCCCGCGGATCAGGTCCCGCATCTGCTGAGGCAATGCGGCGGCTTAGATCGTGGGGATCGCAGAGAGAGCTTTCAGAGGAGATCGGGACTGCCGAGGCACTTTCCCGATCCTCTTCTGGAAGCTCAGATTCCCCTATCCCCCGTTCGGGAGCCCGCCCCGCGGCTTCTCCCGTTCGGGATGTAGACCCGGTGCTGCAGCTGTCTGATTCCGAGGAATTGGACGTGCTCAGCATCGCGGAGGAGAGTCTGCACGAAGCACACACACACACACACACACACAATCTGCACCCAGCTATGATGAGCTTTTAGATGTAGTGACACGAGCTGTGGAGAAATTAAATATTAACTGGCCAGAGGAAAGGCAGGAAGCGCGAGTTAAAAGCAAGCTCGATGAGCGCTTCCTGCAGCACCGTGCACAGATTTCACGCCGGTCTCTTCCTTTTTTTCCAGATTTGCATGACCAAATATGTAAATCCTGGGGCAAGCCATTTTCAGCGCGCCTCTCTAATCCTCCCATGTTGAATTATAGTAACATTTTGGGGTTAGAGAGAACGGTTATGGGATGATGCCTCGAGTTGAAGAGGCTTTAGCCAGTTATCTGTCACCCGATATTGCATCATCACTTAAAGCACCCGCGCTGCCCTCCAAGCCGTGTCGCACTACATCTGCTTTGGTGGGCAGAGCTTACATGGCGGCAGGTCGGGCTGGTGCGAGCCTGCACACTATGGCCATTCTGCAGGCGTACCAAGCCGACCTCCTCAAAGAAATAGACCAGGGCGAGGGCCCGACTGTGGAGGATATTGCTGAGCTGCGCAAGGCCACAGACTTGTCTCTCCGGGTTACCAAGGAGACGGCCCGCCCCATCGGCCGCTCCATGTCTGCACTGGTAACCACGGAGAGACATCTGTGGCTTAATCTCTCTGGCATAAAGGAAAAAGACAGGGCTTTTCTCCTTGATGCGCCTATTTCCACTTCTGGTCTGTTCGGTGAGGCAGTCAATGCTGTAGTGGACAGATTTCAGGATGCTAAAAAGCAGAGTGAGGCCTTTAGGCAGTATCTTCCTCGTCGGTCTAGGTCTAGGAAGTCGGCTGCTAAAGAGAAACAGCCACAGCCGTCATCTAGCTCCTACCGCCAGAGCCAGAAGGGGAGTGTCGCTTCTAGAGGTCCCCCTCAAAGAGCTTGGGACTCTAGGCAGCGCTCTCACCCTCAGCCTCCTGAGAAGACGGATCTGAGGACCGTTATTCAGTCTAGGAAGGCTAAGGGAAAGAGGTCCTAACTTCATTAGGGCCTCAGAGGGCCGCCCCCCCCGAGAGAGAGCGACTGAGGTCCCCTCTCTCGTCGGGCCCTCAGGGAGTTGGCGTCAGTATCCCGCCGTCTCTGACGCTTCGGGACACGCTAGCTCCCAGCGAGCTCACGCCCATCTGTCTGCCCCAAAGGCTTGCAGTCAGGCAGCGTTCGAGCTCGCACATTGTGACTCGTTGTCGGTCTTCCCCTGCCGGTCCTCCGCTTCAGGGTGCCGTCAAGGACTCGCACAAAACACCGGACACCAGCCCCGAGGGGCTGGTTCCCTTGGCGAATTTTGCAGAGGCATGGCAAAACCTCGCGAATATTTCTCCATGGGTCCTGCGCACTGTAGAAATTGGGTACAGACTGCAGTTCCGGGTCCGCCCACCAAAATTCAACGGGGTGGTTCGGACCGCAGTGCACCCAGAGCAGGGTCTGGTGTTGGAACAAGAAGTTCACTCGCTGCTGGAAAAAGGGGCCATAGAGCATGTTCCCCCACCAGTCAGGGAGTCCGGGTTCTACAGCCGGTACTTCATAGTTCCGAAAAAGGATGGAGGGTTGCGTCCAATTTTAGATCTGAGGCACCTGAATCGGTCTCTGAGGAGATTCAGGTTCAAGATGCTCACTATTCCCACCATCGTGAGTCAAATCCAATCCGAGGATTGGTTTGTCACGATAGACCTAAAAGACGCCTATTTTCACATCTCCATCCTTCCATCTCACAGGAAGTTCCTGAGGTTTGCTTTCGGGGGCGAAGCATACCAATATCGGGTTCTTCCATTTGGCCTAGCACTCTCCCCTCGCACTTTCACCAAGTGTATGGATGCAGCTCTAGCACCCCTGAGGCTCGAGGGCATCAGGGTGCTCAATTACATCGACGACTGGCTAATATTGGCCCAGTCGAGAGAGCTGGCGATTCGGCATCGAGATGTCGTCCTCGCCCACATCCAGAGCCTGGGGTTGAGACTCAACACGAAGAAGAGCGTGTTGACACCAGCCCAAAGAACCACGTTCCTGGGAGTGGTGTGGGACTCGGTCACGATGCGGGCACAGTTGTCTCCTGCTCGGATCGAGTCTATCCTGACCACAGTGTCCAGGTTTTTCGAGAGGTCTCTGGCAGGACCATCATTTCTCGTGGCACATAAATTGCCTAGAAATGTTGGCGGTGTTCCGAGCTCTGAGGAGCTTTCTGCCAGACCTCCAGGGTCGCCACGTTCTTGTAAGAACCGACAATACGTCAGTGGTGTCCTATATAAACCGCCAGGGGGGTCTGAGGTCGCGCCCTCTCTGCAGATTGGCGCATCAGATCCTCCTGTGGTCCCAGCGGAGACTGTCGTCTCTCAGGGCGATGTATGTCCCGGGGGACCAGAACCAGGGAGCAGACATGCTGTCAAGGCAGGGGCTGAGGCCCGGGGAATGGAGACTCCACCCCGAGGTGGTGGAGTTAATCTGCGAGAGGTTTGGCCCAGTGGAAGTGGACCTATTTGCGTCTCGAGAGACGACACACTGTCCACTGTGGTTCTCCCTTTCTCATCCAGCCCCGTTGGGGTTGGATGCCATCGTGCAGACCTGGCCGAGGCTGCGTCTGTACGCCTTTCCCCCAATCGTTCTGCTCCCAGCAGTTCTGGAAAGGGTCCGTCAAGACGGGGTCAGCCTACTATTAGTAGCCCCGTTTTGGCCGGCCCGAGTATGGTTTTCGGACATCATCACGCTTCTGGCAGGCCCGCCATGGCAGATCCCTCTGAGGAAGGACCTGTTGTCTCAGGCGGGGGGCTCAGTTCTCCACCCTCGGCCCGAGCTGTGGAAACTGTGGGTCTGGCCCCTGAGGGGGCACAGTACCTAGAAGCCGGCCTGTCAGCAGAAGTGGTTGAAACCATACTCACTTCCAGAGCTCCCTCCACGAGGAAGTTATACGGCCTTAAGTGGAATGTTTTTTCCATTTGGTGCAGAGAGCGTGATCTGGACCCAGTTCACTGCCCAGTGGCTTCAGTGCTGGAGTTTCTCCAAGACCGCTTTTCTGCCGGGCTTACCCCATCCACACTCAAGGTTTATGTGGCTGCCATTGCGGCTTTCCACACTCCTCTGAGTGATGGTCCTCTGGGGAGGCATCACCTGGTCGTACGTTTCCTCCGTGGAGCCTGGAGGATGAGACCTGCGATTCGCACCAGGGTTCCCTCCTGGGACCTGGCGGTGGTTCTCGAAGGGCTGGCCGAGGCCCCCTTCGAACCATTGGAGTCGGCTGAGGCCAAGAACCTTTCGTTTAAGGTGGTCTTCTTGTTGGCCATTACTTCTCTGAGGAGGGTAGGAGATCTTCAGGCGCTCTCTATTTCTAATGGGTGCCTGGAGTTTGCTCCCGGCAACATTAAGGCCATCTTGCATCCCAGGCCCGGCTATTTGCCCAAGGTGCCATCTAATGTGGCACGGCCTGTGGTTCTGCAGGCCTTTAATCCTCCACCTCATGTGACGGCGGATGAGGAGAGACTTCACCTGCTCTGCCCTGTCAGAGCATTGCAATGTTATATCCAGAGGTCCTCCTCATGGCGGAAGTCGGACCAGTTGCTGGTGTGTTTTGGGTCGCCCAAGAAGGGGCTTCCCGCCTCTAAGCATACCATCAGCAACTGGATCGTTCAGACCATTTCCCTGGCCTATCAGGTGCGCAATTTGCCTTCACCTATGGCCGTGAGGGCTCACTCCACCAGAGGCATGGCGTCCTCTAGAGCCCTCCTTTCAGGGGTTTCTATCCATGACATATGTGAGGCGGCTGGCTGGGCCACTCCGCAAACATTCATGACGTTTTACAGTCTGGACCTTCCCTCTACACCCGTTGCACGAGTGCTTTCGTCCTAAGTTGTGCCTGAAGACAGCTTCACACTAGGATGAGCGGGGTTCGTTGTTGTATAGTGGGTATCTCGTTCCCCTAGTGTCGTCATCGATGCAGTGTCGAGTTCCTCGATAGGGAACGTCTCGGGTTACGTATGTAACCCTTGTTCCCTGAGAAGGAACGAGACACTGCATCGGTTCGCCACACCTCACCCCGCCTAGAGCACTTGCTTCATAGCAAAAGCTACATTTGCAGTGTGCCGGCGTGCCTTTGTACACATCCGCATATGCCGTCACACGCTACGTCATCACGCAACGCCAATAGGATTGGATTCGGTTTCATTCATAAATTCAGACGCGCTACGCTGAAGGGCGTTCCCCTAGTGTCGTCATCGATGCAGTGTCTCGTTCCTTCTCAGGGAACAAGGGTTACATACGTAACCCGAGACGTTTTATCTTAATGTGCAAGGTCACTCAGTGTCCAGGACCGCGATTTTTATTTGCAAAAGTTAATTTTAACGGACGGAACCAGACGTAAAAAACGTTTTACGGCTGACCCGTGTACACGCTCACTCAATGGACGATCTGACAGGATTAACGCTACCTCCGGTTGAGTGGCCTGACTTCTACACCTACCTGATAGAGAAACCGAGCGTAAAGAGAAACTGAGGGCATATAAATCTTTAGATGCCTATAACTATGTGCTGAATGGTCATATACAAGACTCGTGTGTACGATCCGCAGTTCTGCCGAGCCAGCGCCGAGAAGACGACAATGTAAACAGTGACAGTACGTGCAATGTTAATGATGTGAATATTTTCGAGAAATAAAAATTCCAGATACAGCATACTCATTTTCCATTGATTCTTGCACCCAACAACACATCAAGATGACATTTAACAATAATAATAATAATTTAAGCTCCTTATTATGTAGCCGAATCTGTGCTGGTTTGTATTAGCCGCCTGCAGTTTTCCGTTTGTTTTGCCTCCAGCTAGCGCCGTGACGTAACTGTGACGTCGGCTGATAAGGGGTCTATAATCACCAAACTCTGGTCGATCCTAGTGCTGGACAAGGCCTATCCAAAGAGCCCGTCCCCGTCCCCGAGGGTGGTCGGGTCAGGGAGCTGCATCCGGTCAAATGTACACTTGCATCCGGTCAAATGCACACTTGCATCCGGTTAAATGCACACATTTATGGGCTTATATCTCAAGAACCTCTTGATCAATAATCACCAAACTGTGGTCGATCCTAGTGCTGGATAAGGCCTATCCAATGAGCCCACCCCCGTCCCCGAGGGTTGTCGGATCAGGGAGCTGCATCCGGTCAAATGCACACTTGCATCCGGTCAAATGCACACTTGCATCCAGTTAAATGCAAACATTTATGGGCTTATATCTCAAGAACCTCTTGATCAATAATCACCAAACTCTGGTCGATCCTAGTGCTGGACAAGGCCTATCCAATGAGCCCACCCCCGTCCCCGAGGGTTGTCGGATCAGGGAGCTGCATCTGGTCAAATGCACACTTGCATCCGGTCAAATGCATACTTGCATCCGGTTAAATGCACACTTTTATGGGCTTATATCTCAGGAACCTCTTGATCAATAATCACAAAACTCTGGTCGCTCCTAGTGCTGGACAAGGCCTATCCAATGAGCCCACCCCCGTCCCCGAGGGTGGTCGGATCAGGGAGCTGCATCCAGTCAAATACACACTTGCATTCGGTCAAATGCACACTTGCATCCGGTTAAATGCACAGTTTTATGGGCTTATATCTCAAGAACCTCTTGATCAATAATCACCAAACTCTGGTCGATCCTAGTGCTGGACAAGCTCTTTTGAATGAGCCCACCCCCGAGGTCCAACTCACCCAGATCCCTGAGTTATAGCCCTTCAAATATCTGGTCTGAAAATATCTCCAAGTCCAAAACCTGCAGTGGGTTGCGATTTCCAATGCCCGGAGGTTTCGCAAATATCTCGGAAATGACAATGGGGAAATGTGTCAAACTCTGGTCGATTGTAGGTCTCCAGGGGGCCTATCCAATGAGCCCACCCCCGTCCCCGAGGGTGGTCGGGTCAGGGAGCTGCATCCGGTCAAATGTACACTTGCATCCGGTCAAATGCACACTTGCATCCGGTTAAATGCACACTTTTATGGGCTTATATCTCAATAACCTCTTGATCAATAATCACCAAACTCTGGTCGATCGTAGTGCTGGATAAGGCCTATCCAATGAGCCCACCCCCGTCCCCGAGGGTTGTCGGATCAGGGAGCTGCATCCGCTCAAATGCACACTTGCATCCGGTCAAATGCACACTTGCATCCAGTTAAAAGCAAACATTTATGGGCTTATATCTCAATAACCTTTTGATCAATAATCACCAAACTCTGTTCGATCCTAGTGCTGGACAAGGCCTATCCAATGAGCCCACCCCCGTCCCCGAGGGTTGTCGGATCAGGGAGCTGCATCCGGTCAAATGCACACTTGCATCCGGTCAAATGCACACTTGCATCCAGTTAAATGCACACAATTATGGGCTTATATCTCAAGAACCTCTTGCTCAATATTCACCAAACTCTGGTCGATCCTAGTGCTGGACAAGGCCTATCCAATGAGCCAAGCCCCGTCCCAGAGGGTTGTCGGATCAGGGAGCTGCATCCGGTCAAATGCACACTTGCATCCGGTCAAATGCACACTTGCATCCAGTTAAATGCACACATTTATGGGCTTATATCTCAAGAACCTCTTGCTCAATATTCACCAAACTCTGGTCGATCCTAGTGCTGGACAAGGCCTATCCAATGAGCCAAGCCCCGTCCCCGAGGGTTGTCGGATCAGGGAGCTGCATCCGGTCAAATACACACTTGCATCCGGTCAAATGCACACTTGCATTCGGTCAAATGCACACTTGCATCCGGTTAAATGCACACTTTTATGGGCTTATATCTCAAGAACCTCTTGATCAATAATCAACAAACTCTGGTCGATCCTAGTGCTGGACAAGCTCTTTTGAATGAGCCCACCCCCGAGGTCCAACTCACCCAGATCCCTGAGTTATAGCCCTTCAAATATCTGGTCTGAAAATATCTCCAAGTCCAAAACCTGCAGTGGTTTGCGATTTCCAATGCCCGGAGGTTTCGCAAATATCTCGGAAATGACAATGGGGAAATGTGTCAAGCTCTGGTCGACTGTAGGTCTCCAGGGGGCCTATCCAATGAGCCCACCCCCGTCCCCGAGGGTGGTCGGGTCAGGGAGCTGCATCCGGTCAAATACACTTTTGCATCCGGTCAAATGCACACTTGCATCTGGTCAAATGCACACTTGCATTCAGTTAAATGCACAATTTTATGGGCTTATATCTCAAGAACCTCTTGCTCAATATTCACCAAACTCTGGTCGATCCTAGTGCTGGACAAGGCCTATCCAATGAGCCCACCCCCGTCCCCGAGGATGGTTGGATCAGGGAGCTGCATCCAGTCAAATACACACTTGCATTCAGTCAAATGCACACTTGCATCCGGTTAAATGCACACATTTATGGGCTTATATCTCAAGAACCTCTTGATCAATAATCACCAAACTCTGGTCGATCCTAGTGCTGGACAAGGTCTATCCAATGAGCCCACCCCCGTCCCCGAGGGTGGTCGGATCAGGGAGCTGCATCCAGTCAAATACACACTTGCATTCGGTCAAATGCACACTTGCATCCGGTTAAATGCACAGTTTTATGGGCTTATATCTCAAGAACCTCTTGATCAATAATCACCAAACTCTGGTCGATCCTAGTGCTGAACAAGCTCTTTTGAATGAGCCCACCCCCGAGGTCCAACTCACCCAGATCCCTGAGTTATAGCCCTTCAAATATCTGGTCTGAAAATATCTCCAAGTCCAAAACCTGCAGTGGGTTGCGATTTCCAATGCCCGGAGGTTTCGCAAATATCTCGGAAATGACAATGGGGAAATGTGTCAAACTCTGGTCGATTTTAGGTCTCCAGGGGGCCTATCCAATGAGCCCACCCCCGTCCCCGAGGGTGGTCGGGTCAGGGAGCTGCATCCGGTCAAATGTACACTTGCATCCGGTCAAATGCACACTTGCATCCGGTTAAATGCACACTTTTATGGGCTTATATCTCAATAACCTCTTGATCAATAATCACCAAACTCTGGTCGATCCTAGTGCTGGACAAGGCCTATCCAATGAGCCCACCCCCGTCCCCGAGGGTTGTCGGATCAGGGAGCTGCATCCGGTCAAATGCACACTTGCATCCGGTCAAATGCACACTTGCATCCAGTTAAATGCAAACATTTATGGGCTTATATCTCAAGAACCTCTTGATCAATAATCACCGAACTCTGGTCGATCCTAGTGCTGAACAAGCTCTTTTGAATGAGCCCACCCCCGAGGTCCAACTCACCCAGATCCCTGAGTTATAGCCCTTCAAATATCTGGTCTGAAAATATCTCCAAGTCCAAAACCTGCAGTGGGTTGCGATTTCCAATGCCCGGAGGTTTCGCAAATATCTCGGAAATGACAATGGGGAAATGTGTCAAACTCTGGTCGATTTTAGGTCTCCAGGGGGCCTATCCAATGAGCCCACCCCCGTCCCCGAGGGTGGTCGGGTCAGGGAGCTGCATCCGGTCAAATGTACACTTGCATCCGGTCAAATGCACACTTGCATCCGGTTAAATGCACACTTTTATGGGCTTATATCACAATAACCTCTTGATCAATAATCACCAAACTCTGGTCGATCCTAGTGCTGGACAAGGCCTATCCAATGAGCCCACCCCCGTCCCCGAGGGTTGTCGGATCAGGGAGCTGCATCCGGTCAAATGCACACTTGCATCCGGTCAAATGCACACTTGCATCCAGTTAAATGCAAACATTTATGGGCTTATATCTCAAGAACCTCTTGATTAATAATCACCCAACTCTGGTCGATCCTAGTGCTGGACAAGGCCTATCCAATGAGCCCACCCCCGTCCCCGAGGGTGGTCGGGTCAGGGAGCTGCATCCGGTCAAATACACACTTGCATCCGGTCAAATGCACACTTGCATCCGGTTAATTGCACACATTTATGGGCTTATATCTCAAGAACCTCTTGCTCAATATTCACCAATCTCTGGTCGTTCCTAGTGCTGGTCAAGGCCTATCCAATGAGCCCACCCCCGTCCCCGAGTGTGGTCGGATCAGAGAGCTGCATCCGGTCAAATGCACACTTGCATTCGGTCAAATGCACACTTGCATCCGGTTAAATGCACACTTTTATGGGCTTATATCTCAAGAACCTCTTGATTAATAATCACCCAACTCTGGTCGATCCTAGTGCTGGACAAGGCCTATCCAATGAGCCCACCCCCGTCCCCGAGGGTGGTCGGGTCAGGGAGCTGCATCCGGTCAAATACACACTTGCATCCGGTCAAATGCACACTTGCATCCGGTTAATTGCACACATTTATGGGCTTATATCTCAAGAACCTCTTGCTCAATATTCACCAATCTCTGGTCGTTCCTAGTGCTGGTCAAGGCCTATCCAATGAGCCCACCCCCGTCCCCGAGTGTGGTCGGATCAGAGAGCTGCATCCGGTCAAATGCACACTTGCATTCGGTCAAATGCACACTTGCATCCGGTTAAATGCACACTTTTATGGGCTTATATCTCAAGAACCTCTTGATCAATAATCACCAAACTGTGGTCGATCTTAGTGCTGGACAAGGCCTATCCAATGAGCCCACCCCCATCCCCGAGGGTGGTCGGATCAGGGAGTTGCATCGGGTCAAATGCACACTTGCATTCGGTCAAATGCACACTTGCATCCGATTAAATGCACACTTTTATGGGCTTATATCTCAAGAACCTCTTGATCAATAATCACCTATAACTCTGGTCGATCCTAGTGCTGGACAAGCTCTTTTGAATGAGCCAACCCCCGAGGTCCAACTCACCCAGATCCCTGAGTTATAGCCCTTCAAATATCTGGTCTGAAAATATCTCCAAGTCCAAAACCTGCAGTGGGTTGCGATTTCCAATGCCCGGAGGTTTCGCAAATATCTCGGAAAAGACAATGGGGAAATGTGTCAAACTCTGGTCGACTGTAGGTCTCCAGGGGGCCTATCCAATGAGCCCACCCTCATGAAAGTAGGCGTCCTTCAGGTCGATCGCTGCAAACCAATCCTGGGGCCGCACACATTCGAAAATGCGTTTGGCAGTGAGCATCTTGAACGGCATCCTGTGTAAGGAGCGATTCAGCACGCGCAAGTCCAGGATTGGTCGTAACCCACCGGTTTCTAAGGGGACAATGAAGTAAGGGCTGTAGAAGCCAGACCTCATCTCGGCTGGAGGGACAGTCTCGATTGCACCCTTCGCCAGCAGGGTGGCAATCTTGGCTCTCATAATGGGGGCATTGCCACCGATCAGAGTGGAGCGGACTCCCCTGAAGCGGGGAGGAGACCGTGCGAACTGAATCGCATAGCCGAACCTGATGGTGCAGGCGACCCAGCGGGACAGACGGGGAAGCTCTACCACCGGCGTCCCCCCGGAGGGGCAGCGAAGCGGAGTAACTGGCCCGGACGTGGGTGGCATAGCGACCCGGTGTGGGGGCACAGTTAACATCCACGCCCGGACAGAGGAGGCCAGGGAAGGACCAGCGTTCCACGGAGGCGTGCTCTGTCGGGGGTCTGGCAACAGAGGGGGACCAGGCTGAGGCGGCCCGTGGGCGACCCGCCGTGTCAACCGCCTCTGGGATAGAGGGGGACGAGGAGAGCGTGGCTTGTGAAGTCTGTGGGCTCAGAGACGAGAGAGTCAGTTCTTTCTGAATAAGGAAACTTCCCCAGCCCTCCACCGGGGAAAGGAGTGGTCCTGCTACCAACTGCTGGAAGAACTGAGACTCATCTCTGAGCAGCCCATCTCAAAAGTGCCGCTTAACCCGCCATTTAGCGGGGGGGGGCGGGGCTGGAGAGGGCTGTGGCATCCTCCCTACGGTCTTCCAGAGCCAGCCCATTTCTGGTGAAAGGGGGGGGGGGGTGAACCGTGGGAGGGCGCCTTCGGCGGTGGGCAAACTGAGGGATGTGAGCGGACGGCGGGGCCGTCGGACAGAATAACGTCAGTCAGCTCACAGGCGGTTGAGAACTGTTGGGCAGAAGCACTCAACCGCACCGCCGAAGAGGCCAGCCTGGGATATGGGGGTGTCGGGCAGACGGGTCCGCGGACATCCTGCATATCAGACCGGTCAGCCTCAGACTGGTGAACATCACCTGACTCCGAGAGCGTACGGCCACTTTCGTCGCTCGGAGAGCAAGGTCAGTGGCGGCGCGCAGCTCACTAAAGAGCGTCGGGTCAGTCCCGCCCTCGTGCACCTCCATGAGCATCTGGGTCAGGAGACCAGCAGAACGGTCATGGGAAGCAGCGAGGCGGCTGCCTGTCCTATGGCACTATAGGATTTCGCCACAGATTAGTGTAGACGAAAAGAACTACAGGCTTCGGACGGGTGCTTAGGATTGCGCCGGGAAGCACTCTGAGGACACAGTAGCATCGCAACAGAGCGTTCAACCGGGGGACCCCAGTGTACCCATAAGCAGTGGCCCGTGAGGGGAGGAAAGGTGGATGAGACCAACGAGCGGTCGTGAGAAGACAAGGGGTCTTCCAGGACTTCGAGATCTCATCATGCACGTCCGGGAGGAAAGATATTGGGGATTGCCGTGGACGCGGGTCGGCGGCCTCACCCAAAAATCAATCGTCCCAGGAAAGCATGGCCGTCATCTCTAGATCAGACTCAGGCACAGCATATGCACCAGAAGGTGACAGCTTCGACGAGTTGTCATTTCCAGAAGAAAAGCCCACCTAGTGATGCTGCTACAGACACAGCATCATCCTCTGTAGCTTCAAATGAAAACACACGGGCCACCCATTTTTTTTTTTTTTTAGGGTAGACTCGTGGAATCATCAGATCGCTAGCGGGCACCGTCATGCAGGGGGGTTTGGCGCGTGGACATATAGTCGGCACCTATGCCAAACCGTAACCCTCAGATCACCCTGGCCACCAGCCGAAGTAGCACCCCTCGGGGGGGCATTAGATCGGGGTGTGGCAGAGGGGACTCTCACTCTTGCGAGTTCACTGAGTCTCGACCGTAATGACGCAATGATCACGTTCCCAGAGAGAACATGAGTCACCCACGAGCGCTGTTCAAGCATGATCAAGCCCTAACACAATAGACAGCGCTCGCGCCCATCAGAGTCCGATACTAGTCCGCTGCAACCAGAAATGCACGGGCGAGCCGTCTTTAAAAAGACGAGCTCTTTTATGAGAGGAGAGAAAAAACTCTTTGATGTTGAAGCGCGCGGGGAGACACACACACACACTGGCAGATCACTGCACAGATCGGCAGGCACTGTGAGCTCGCCGCAGATCGCCGTCACACCAACACCGAAGAGAAGGCTCGTCTCGTAGAGTGAAGTCAGAGATGACTGTGGAGTGAAGAAATACTCTTGGCTCCGAAGCGAAAACATATCTGCTTGCTGCAGGACTTCCTCCTTATATACCCACGAGGTGGGGCGGAGTTACGTCATGCAAATTCCGCAGACCCATGGCATTTCTTTGCCATTGGCTCGTTTTGTATACTCGAAGCTGATAGGCTTTCTAAGCGAAACCCCATTCGTCGTCATCCGACGGAACTCGGAGTGACGAACGAAAGGGAACTCGGGATTTTACACAAATGATGATAATTCACTGTATTTCAGTAAAACATCGGATAAATCCGAAAGTGTGTTATATTTTATTTTAAAGCAAAACCACGGTGACCAATAAGACAATAATAGGCTACCAAATAGCACAAGCCCTGGCCATTGGGTTTTGTTCATACAATAGGAATAAAATCTGTGCAGCACTGCAATGTTTTTTTTTTTTACTAAAACAGATCTTATGTCGATCTTTAGCAAATATTATAATGTATGTGTTCAAGAGCGTACTTAAGCAATAGGCCTAGTACATATTCATATAATTTCTCTGCTGGGTATTTTATTTATTTTATTATATTATAATTGCACAGATTTACAGTGGATTTTTTATGGTTATGCAGCTAGCCTATATGTGAGTGTTAATATTTGAAACCATTTTTATCCCATAGCCTACTACACTGTAAAAAGTAATAAGTTGAATTTACTAGGAAAAGCTGTGGAAACTGATTGCCTCAAATTGTTCAAGCAAATTAGGTCATATTTTTTGACTTGATACTACTCTCTACTACTTTGTAGAGTTAACTTGTGTATTTGTAGAGGTTACCATAAAACTTGAGTACAGGTAACTTAATAAACTCAAGTTTAGACAACTTACAGATTTAAGTTGAGATTTGTAAGCAGAACTTAAACAAAACAGTTATTTTAACATGCCTGCTTGTTCATTTTACTAGAGGAATGTGTGGAAACTGATTGCCTTAAATTTCTCAAGCAAATTGTACTCAAAATTCTAAGTTGAGAATACAAAGAAAGACAACAGATTTGGCAAAACACTAGAATGTTTATTTGTTCAACAATATTAATTTTAAAACATTACTTGGCCCGCCAACAACATTTTAGAAATAAAGCACATAATGCACTCAAGAAAAAAAAAAAAAAATAAAGACAATAAAAAGAGCATGTAAGTCACAGAGTTTGGTACAGAATGGCTTGTGGCCAAGGGACAAAATCACTCTCTGTATGAAGTCGAATGTTCTCTTCAGTGCTGCAGGATACTTTAAGTTTAGAGCATAAATTAGTCCAAAGAGCAAACCCATTGCTTGTGAAAGATTTTCAATATCATCCACAACCACTGTACCTTCCAAAATGATTGCCGTTGTTGTGGCATGAAGATGCAAGGAGTAGGGTACGGCAGCGGTTGCAGAGTCCTCGGGAATCACTGTTGGACATATCGTCATTGTCATCACAGTCCTAAAAATGGGAATAGCATATAACAAAAATGAGGTCAAAGAAAGCCACAAAACATCTTTTAAAGAACTTTTTGGTATGTTTTAGCTTACCTCAAGGGCATCCAAGATGTAGGTGTCTTTGTTTCCACAGTATTTTCAATTTTGATATTTTTAGGTCAAACCGTTCTTGTCTGTCAGTCATATAATGCAGGTCTATGGTCACCACCTCAAAGAGCATGCACAGAGAAGTCCAAATTAAACATGATTTAAAGACTCATAAATGTAAGTACACATTGATGCCCTAAGACACGAAACGTGTGGTTTGTGTGAGAAAACGAACAGTATTTATATCATTTTTAGCTCTTGTAAACACAGCCACGTCCAAGTGATCTGAGGGCGTGAGCGCTTCGGTCTTTTCCGGAAAGCACCGGAAGTGATCTCTCGCACGTGTACGTCACTCATACAATTGTTTTATTTTTTTGTAATTGTTTTCTTTTACGACAGTTTAAACATCCCGGATATGCGCAAATTATTACCCTTTTAATTAGCCGTCTTACCTACAATCTTTGTTCTGTGTAAACAATGAGTGACGTACACGCGCGAGAGATCACTTCCGGTGCTTTCCGGAAAAAAACGAAGCGCCCGCGACCTCAGATAGATCACTTGGACGTGGCTGTGTTTACAAGAGGTAAAAATGATATAATACTGTTCGTTTTCTCACACAAACCGCTCGTTTCGTGTCTTAGGCCATCAATGTGTACTTACATTTACGAGTCATTAAATCATGTTTAATTTGGACTTCTCTGTGTATGCTCTTTGAGGTGGTGACCATAGACCTGCATTATATGACTGACAGACAAGAACGGTTTGACCTAAAAATATCAAAATTGAAAATACTGTGGAAACAAAGACACCTACATCTTGGATGCCCTTGAGGTAAGCTAAAACATATTAAAAAATAATTTCAAAGTGAACTATCCCTTTAAAGGGATAGTTCACCCAAAAATGAAAATCTTGTCATAATTTACTCACCCTCAAGTTGTTCTAAACCTGCATGAGTTTTTTTCTTATTCTGTTTAACTGAAAATAAGATATTTAGATGAATGATGGTAACCAGAGAGTTGAGAGTAGCCATTGACTTCCATAATAGGAAAAAATACTATGGAAGTCAATGGCTGGCTACTCTCAACGGTTTGATTACCAATATTCTTCGAAATATCTTATTTTGTGTTCAACAGAAGAAAGAAACGCATACAGGTTTGGAACAACATAAGGGTGAGTAAATGACACAATTTTTATTTTTGAACTATCCCTTTAAGAGCACATACTCATTAAAATGTGAAACTAAAATAATAACACTGCATTATGTCTAAATGTAAAGGCCTTTTCAAACAGGACACATCAGTGGATGCAGGACGGGATACATACATCAAACCACTGCATGAAAAGACAAATAAAACTGAAGGCCAGTTATATAAATTAAAACTATCAAAACATCTATTGTCTTTCTTATTAATGTTTTTATATTCATTGCTTTATGTAATATAAAATGTATCTTCTTAATGTCTTTTTTCCTCTAAATTCTTAATTCTTAAATAACATCAGAGAAGAAAATACTTACAAAACATGTCTTGTAAAAATCGGTGGGGTCCTCTCCGAGAAGGAATGGTCCTCTCCGAGAAGGAGTAGTAGGCCATGAAGAACGGCTGTTCGTTCCGCATTGATGTTGGATTTCTGCAAAGTTATAACAATTTATATTGAATAGAGCTCATGACACTAGCACAACACAGAGCAAAAAACAACAGCAAAAGCAACATTTGTTTTGCTATCGAAACAGAATTGTGATATGTCAAGGAGCTTACCTCATTTTGAATCTGCTGCAGAATCCACCTTTAGACTTGAAGATATTGATGAAACGTTGAGTGAATCTGTCCAGTTCTTGGAAGAATTCAGTTTGCAGGGTTTGCCAGATATACTGCAAGGATCTAAAAAAAAAAAGAAGAGACAAAAAGGAAAAAAAAATAGGACGAACTGACATTACAAACTGACTTTTTACTGTAGAAAGTAAGTCCAAGTATGAATGAAACACCCAAAGTGGTTAATTATCAATTTATAGTTCATGTGATGTGATTTATAGTTTGTAAATGTTCAAGATTAAATTATAAAGGAAACCAATAAAGACTCACCTGACTCGGTGTAAAGAGGGCTGGCCAAAATAAGATGAAAACTGCTTGTTAGTTACACTATCTTAATTAATGCATCGTGTTGTTCATTTCCGTGTGAACGACACGTGAGCATCGAACTTTCTAGAAAAAAATTAAAGTATAACGTTAGGCCGCACATGATTTTTACATACTATTAAAGATAACCCCCTAACTTATAACCGATTAACACAGCTTACAAACGTTACATAAAACAGTGTTCAATAAAAAATCGCTAGCCTAACTTAAGCCACTTGTCTCAACTGGTCTCATTCGACATAAAACTACTTCAGTGTGCCTTTTCCTCTTACTGCACAATGAGCAAAATAAATTCTGTTTTTATAAGCGATACAATGACATTACGTTGATAAATAGTTGTTCAAGAGGCTAGCATAACTTACCTAGTTTTGCTGCCGCATCCCGGACACGAGGTGAAGTTCTTCGTCGATGTCGTCTACTTAACCGTCCCATTGCGTAAATGCGCATGCGCGAGACGAAAACGCATTTAAGAAATTAAAAGAGGAAGAGTTGTTTCGTCTTATGCTGAAACCAACGAACAGTAACTATATCAAGCTCTGTTAATAAAAATATAAAAGACAGAGTGCAGATACTCAATCTCAGTTATTTTATATCGTGAAGGAAAAAAATTCAGAACCTATTAATAAATACGTGTGGTGGGTGTGCGTGCGCGCGCGTGTCTGTATAATAATAATAATAATAATAAAAAAAAGATATATATATATATAATATATATATATATATATATATAGGGAATTAATACTAGGGTACTACTACCGTTAATTGTGGATATTTACTAAAAATGTTATTCATTTCATTATTATTACTATGCAAATTCTGTGCTCCAGAAATTTGCAACAGTGTGAACATGCCTTTAGTACAATACACTTACCCATCTTAAGTACAATTTACTAGATTTGTTTAGTTTAACTATTGCATCCACCTAAAAGTTCACAGTACACAGTCTAATCAAGTTAAATCAACTAATTTTACAAAGTAAGTTAAATTCACTAGTTTTTCTTAAGTAGAATCAGCAATTACTTTTTACAGTGTATACAGTATACTATTTAATTATTATTATTATTATTATTATTATTATTATATGATTATTAAAATATGAACATGCAATGCGATGGTGGATGAATAAACAATTGGATTTTAAATATACCTGATGTCAGTCACAGATAGACAGTCGTATGCCTACATGTTAACAGTACACTTATTAGAAAACATGAATCTTTAAAAACTATAACATAGGGCAAACAATATATAGGCCCTCATATTTTATGAACAGGTAAACAACCAGAAAACATGTTTGCCATTAAACATTTTATTTGCACTTTGTACCAAATAATGCAAGCATTGGACAACAAAGTCGTTAAAAAATGACAACAGAAAACGGTCGTGCTTTAGAATTTATAATCAGCTGCTTACATTCTTACAGTGAATTATCATCATGTGCATAAAATCCAGAGTTTGTGCTGATCCACCGATCCTGATAGAACTATGAAGCCAAGTGAATGACGCGCTACTGTAAAACATCTCCCTGAAGTACAGGGTGCCGTCACCAAGAGTTAGTTTTTAAACAATAACTTCATCTATTCTGTCTTAAGTACAATAAAGTATTAGCCAATATTAGATCATAACAAAAAATACCGTGGTAAACCGATAATAAGATACGATTAAAGTTCGCAATTAATATTTCTTTAATACGGCCAAATCATTCACAAAATCGTGCATAAAAGAAAGCGCATGTTCAGACTTGAATCGTCTACACCAATAAGATTGCGGTATTATAAACCAATTAAATTTGGGGTGGGGCGACCGTCCAGACTGCGCTCTGGGGTACTACAATGTTTCGCCCGCGGTGGCAATGACCCGTTTGTTTGGCCTGACGCCCGTGAGAAAACACCAGAAGATTGCAGCGAAGATTCCTGATTCTGACGGACGAAAGATTCTTCATCAAACGTGAAGAGCTCAATTCGGACATGTTAGGAAGGTAACTTAGGCCAGTGGTTCCCAACCCTGTTCATCTCCATCTAATCATTCTTTTTGTTTTGCTCTTCTGATGATCTTCAGCTTTCACTTTCTGCAAATTGTGTAGTTGTGTAAAGCGATATGACTCGTGAAAGATGGATAAAAAGGCGCACATGAAACAAAAACCTTGAAAAAAGGATATTCGATCCAGCCAAATCACAGAGATGCCGATTCGCATGGGACTAATATTATCACAGTAGGTCATTTGCGGGGGAATTTTTACTTTACAAATTACATACATGGCCGATTCGCACGGGATTAAGATCTCAGACAAACTCTGCAATTATTACAAAGTACTAGAGGTCACCAGGTAATACTAATCCCGTGCGAATAGGGCTTATGGCTACTGCAGGGCCAAATGCTGATAAATTGTCAAGGAACAAAGGTGGGTTCTGCTGTTATTTATCTTGTCCTGAGTTGATTACTGATTGATCTCCACACCATGTGGTGATTGGGTTAATTATCTGCACCTGCTCCTCCCGAACCTTGTTAAATAAATCATCATTTAATGAAAAAATTTAAATGAATTTTTACACGATTTTTGTTTTTGTTATATTGTTTATTTTTAATGTAAATTTTAAACTATTCAATTTAGTAAACCATTATAAAGTTATTTAACAGTATTAATCTCTGACAAACCCTGTTTCTGTTTGCTCTCTGTGTGTTTGACAGATGAAGTGGATTCAGTGTCAGTGTTGGAGGGATATTCAGTCTCTCTAGACTCTGATCTTACTGAAATGATGGATGATGATGTGATTCAGTGGAGGTTTAAAAAAACTTTAATAGCTAAAATCAATAAATGGGCCGACAGAATCACTGTATATGATGATGTTCTTGATGGGAGATTCAGAGACAGACTGAAGCTGGATGATCAAACTGGATCTCTGACCATCACAAACACCACAACTGAACATGAAGGAGTTTATGAACTACTGATCAACAGTGAGATCAGAGAGAGATTAGAAATTTGTCATTGGTGAGTTAATTATTTGTTTCACTTGTTTTATATTTTAATCAACACAAAGATTCAATTATTAATCCAAACCATATTTTGCTTCTGTTGTTTAATTATGATATTCATTTCAAATTTAAATTTCCAACTATTTACATTTATTAACCATCAAGTGAGTCTTAATCTGTGATGAAACCTGTGTGTGTGTGTGTGTGTGTGTGTGTGTGTGTGTGTGTGTGTGTGTGTGTGTGTGTGTGTGTGTGTGTTTGGTTATTCAGTCCTAGAGTCAGTGATGGAGGGAAATTCAATCTCTCTAAACTCTCGTCTTACTGAAATGAAGGATGATGATGTGTTTCAGTGGAGGTTTGTATGGAGCGAATTATGTGCCATAAAAAAGGGTTAAAGTGGGCCGGAACGGTCCGGAACTGCGTTCCGGCACCTCAAAAAAAAAAAAAAAAAGATTCATTAATCTCAACGAATCTTGCTGGTCCCGAGACCGAACAACCTCCTGATCGCGAGCGATTACAAATGCGTGAAATTCGGTGGTTGAGTGCGGTAAAGTTAGTCTTAGGTCGATATTTCGCCTGACATTTGTTCTCCCTTGCCACTGTTCTATAGGGTCGGCAGTCTTACAAAGATATCAATAGCAGGATTAGTTTTAACATTATGTAACCATTATCGACATTAAATATTAGTTCAAAATCACCTATGTGCATTAATGCTGCATATTTATACATTATGCTTTGACGCGTTTCTCACAGCGCATGCCTAAGGGAACGTCTGCCAATTCCACCAACTGCATTAAACGTAGCCTATTATTTGTATTTAAAATTACTTTTCAAGTTCCAAAGCTTGTAGAAGTTTCCTATTGGCAATGCTGATCTGATAGCCTTGAGTAAATTAATGTATCTAAGAAAATTATTCATAAAACTCATCAGTTGAGCCTATGTTTACTTTATTCACTGACACAGACGAAAATGAAAAGACTATCAGTCAAAGTTCAGCTTTAGGAGGGGAAGAAATACAGCAGGATAAGGAGACTGAGAGAAAAAGAAAGATTAAGATGAGAGAGCAGGTATTGACAAATAATCTAATGCACACTGACATGGTGTTAAAGTTAATATGTAGGTCAGAGAAATCAAAATTTTCGCGGGGGAGCATGACTCTGACCCCCCACCCCCGCCAAAGTCCAGTTTTCAGCAATTATAATATTGTATTGTCATCATATCAGTGTTGATCAGCTAAATCAGTAGATGGCGCTAAGATAAGGGATTAATTTAGCGCTAGTCTCCCGGTAGAAGCACTGATTTGAAACTTGTCTTTGCCTATAGCTGAGGAAAATGAGCGGTGAACGGGTGTGTTTCTGTCTTAATTTATCTATAATTAACCTTTTTGAGGTTTTCTTTAGCAAAATGTTAATTATGGCACAAAATTCGCTCCATAGGTTTGAAGATGAAGACACATTTATAGCTGAAATCAATAAACGGGCCGACAGATTCACTGTATATGATGATGTTCTTGATGGGAGATTCAGAGACAGACTGAAGCTGGACAATCAAAGTGGATCTCTGACCATCACAAACACCACAACTGAACATGATGGAATTTATGAACTACAGATCAACAGAAAGACCAAGTTTTTCATTCTCACTGTCATTGGTGAGTTCAAAAACATTTTTATACCTGTTTTTTAATGACACAATTTAAATGAATTCATACACAATTTTGTTTTTGTTATTTTATATTGTTTTTTTATATACATTTTAAACCATTCAATTTAGTAAACCCTTATAAAGTTATTTAACAGTATTAATCTGTGACCAACCCTGTTTCTGTTTGTTCTCTGTGTGTTTGACAGATGAAGTGAAGTCAGTGTCAGTGATGGAGGGAGATTCAGTCTCTCTAAACTCTGACACTGAAATAAAGGATGATGATGAGATTCAGTGGAGGTTTGGAGATGAAAACACATTAATAGCTGAAATCTATAAACAGGCCGACAGAATCACTGTATATGATGATGTTCTTGATGGGAGATTCAGAGACAGACTGAAGCTGGACAATCAAACTGGATCTCTGACCATCACAAACACCAAAACTGAACATGAAGGAGTTTATCACCTACTGATGTATTCAGAAAGATTCCCATCAAAAGCATTCAGAGTTTCTGTCTATGGTGAGTAGGGATCATTTGTCTCCTCCTTTAAATATTCTTATTTACATATTGAATTGTTTGAATCGTTTATAGTGTAGAGAATTTACGGATGAACCAAACACAAATTAATCTTTCTAATCTTTCATGGGATTCATTCGAATGTGATTCAGCAATCCAGATCTGAACACATTCCAACGTCACAAAACTGGCTCCAAACTGTCTCCAAAACCCCCTCAGAAAGGACTTTTAGGGCTCCGCAGGCCATAAAGGGATAAGCCAAAGCAGGAAGAACTTGTCACTGTTCATTCTTAACCAAGACAAATCTCCTCACAAATGGTCAAACAGGCCTGACCACCTTTGACCTCCCTCAGCATCACCACGGCTAAACAGGACAGAGTTATTTAACAGACCACGCTTTCATTCAGAGACCAGAAAGACTTTTACACTTTACATATCAAACTACATTAATTCTGCACATTCTGCAGAAAACAACTCACACAGAACAATGCTCAGTGGACTCATAATCAAACATCATAATTCTTGTTTTCCGACAATTCATGTTTGTATTATGCTTAGGTTCCATATAAATCATGTAATGATGATTATAACTGTGTGTATGAATGAACGAGTATCGTGCTTCCAATCGAAATAATCGTATGCCCTTAATTCTTAAGATGGCTTGAGTGAAATCTGTGTAAAATGCTTTGTATGATTATAATAATCTATAATGTTAAACTGTGATCTCTTGTTCTCTCTGCTTAGTGTTGGAGAGCAAGCAGATCATAGATACCGCCTGATTTATGATAAGAAGAAACGAGGTCCACCTCCTAAGAGGATGCCCTTGTCCAATTGGCCAGAATTCTCCAAAAGAGGTTGGACTAACTTTAAGTTAAAGACCCGAACAAGGCAGTTCAGTTCAGTTCAGAGAGTTCAGATAGCAGTTTCGTTTCGGTTCGGTTCAGTTCGGTTTTGAGTCGGTTCTGTGTTAAATTAAGTTGGTGCCTCTCTCTATCAAAAAACAGCAAGAGAGTGTTCATGTTCGTACACTACATCGACCAGACCAAGTTAGACCAAGCCAGCAGACAAACCCATCAAGATCGGAGTTTAAACAGCTTCATTCAAGCCATCTCATCTCTTACTTTCATTTCTTCCTTTATTTTATTTTCTCGTTAAAAGTCTCGTTCTAAGTTAAGTTTTGCTGTAAAGTTCGTTTACACGTCTCTCCTGCAACGCACTTCGAACTGTAAAGACTCTTGTTCATCCATCCGCCAACACATCACGTGACCGGCGGTTCAGAAACTCCAGCCAGGCACTCCAAAGACAACCAGCCACGCGGACCCGGCCGGGAAACCCCTCTGACGAAGCACCTCAAATAGGGAATTCCCTGGCCTAAGCAACGCAAAGGACAAGCAAGTAACCTCCAGACTCTAGCTGAACTGGTGTTTTTTTTATTTAAATTGAATAACCTGTCTAAGAAACGAAGGTTTAAATTAATGCTTGGTGGTTCGTTCAGGTTTATGTCTTGCAAAGTGCATCTCACTCTGAAAACTCACTCTTTCTCTCTCTTTCTCTCTCTTCCTCTGCGCCTTGAATGAATGTGTGTGTGTGATTGGGTTTAGACATTAGTTTTATGTGTTTAGAATAGTTAATAAAGTCGTCCATATATTTGAAAAGATATTTGTCTTGTGTTTTGCTTACACATTTAATGTCTTGTACTGCCGATCTAAAGTTACCTTGCTAATACATAGTGTTTCACTATAAATTGGATAAATATCTGTTGCCAAGGTTAAAATTACGGCCCGTTCAAATGAACTCTAAACGAGTCATTTGCTCGGTTCCATAGTGATTCGGTCAATGATTCATTGCAAATCGATGAATCATTCCCTTTGAGCTAAATTGGCCTTCCGGCCCCCTTAGATACATTTTATGTATATTATTATTATGTAGGTTCGCTACATTATTTGGTGGAGAATGCGGGCAGTTCAACCTAAATTGTAAGAATATTATCAAGATTTATCTTTTCATATTGTGCGGATGAGAGATCCGATTCTCTGAGAGTCTGTGTGTGACGCGCGCAGCGCGCGCCCCGTTTGAATGAATGCTGCTTCTGCTGTTGTTGTCTGTGAGTGAAGCTCCCAGAGAAAGCTGAAAAGTCTAGTCTGCCGCCCTATTTGCTCTCTTGTTAACTGCAGTAAATAAGATATGAAACCTCACACTACGATAAGGTAAGAATTGAGCGTGTTCCTCATTTCCAGAAATACCTCGTTAGAGCTGTTCGATTTCTGCGTGTTCCAGAGTCTTTCAGGAAAGCTGTAACGTTGTGTGTGTGTGTTTATATCAGTTAGAGAACTGAACGAAATCAAACTGCAGTAATTAAAATAACCCTAACGTTATAAGGACTATTATTCTCCTCACAGAGCGATGAGCGTGTTCCTCATCTAAGTTAGTCATAAGCCTTATATTTATTTATCTGATTCAGTGCGTGTCCCACTGATCCCCGTGATAAACAGCGAGGCTTAAAGTGTAAATTGCAGGTAAAAATTTTCACGAAGATAATGCAATGTGCTTACTAAATATAAAGAAAAGAACCGCCCACCATTGTTTTTTTGTATATTTTTTATACCAAATGCTGAATATAATGAAAAGTTGGTTCGTTTTACAGTGCTTTTAACCACGCCCCCTCCTTCCACTAGGCTGGGCGTGATGTCATAACAGGGACTCCAAGCTTTTACGGTCTATGCTACAAGCCTAGAGTTACGTTATATTGGAGACCTAGCTAGCGAAAATGGTTAACTATTGTGCTTGTGCGGGATGTACGAATACATCAAAAACGGGGGAGAGGCTCCACAAGTTCCCCAAGGACAAACGGCTGATTCGTGCCTGTAAGTGTTAGCATAACTTACCCGAGGTAGAGCTTAGATCGGCCCAAAACATCAAGCAAGACCCTAACGTTACCCGAGCCCGCTGTGTCCGAGTCCGGCCCGACACATAAACTGTAATTATGAGCCCAAGCCCGGTTTAAACCCGGCTATTTTTGAATACGTGGGTCGTTATAACTGACGTGCTCAACTACTTTCTTATATTACTTTCTCCCGACCGCAACATTCATGTTTTGTCCCGTTCCCGCCCGCAAAAATACTTTTTTTCTGTACCTCCAAATACTTTCAAGTTAGCCTACGTGTTAGCCCACCATACACAGCAGCATACGTGCTCCTGATCAATTGTTTGTTATTAAAGCATTAACACACAAACCACTGTTATAACATAAAAGCAAGCGGGCTACTGCGTGCATGGTTTGGCATGACTGCGAGCAAAGTGCGATCCCATAATAATTCCTAAAGCTGACATCAGTTCATCGTGATCTCACACATCTCTGTTATTATCAATGAAGCTTCCATAATATATAACGTTACACTATGTTTGTTATAATTAGAGGATTTGCCAGCATACAGAATTCAGCACTGAACAAAAAGTCTGTTTTGAGCGGTGAGGGGAATCTATCGTAAATGCTTCTGATTGGCTATTATTGCGTTCAAGAAATCAACATATATGTCTGTGATTGGCTACATCGCTCCTCGCTGCTGACATGTTAGAAATAGAATCTCTGCCTGTAAACCGTTTCTATTTTGTTTTAGATGTTCTTATTGATTTTCTGCAACAGATGAATAAAAATGTTTTAGTTTTTACGTTTTATTCAGATATTTCTAGTTTGCGGGAGTCCCGCAAATCGTTTTATTCTCCCTCAAACAGCACACACAGAGTGAGTGCATTACTGCCCGCAGCTCCCTGTTATGACATCATCACCCAGTTACGGTAAAAAACACGCTACCTTTGAAGAAACCCCAATAAATGCTATTTTAAACGCATTTTAAGACAGAAATTTTTAAATATATCCATATTGTGCACTTTAATGTACACATTAATCAGTTGTGGTGGTTAACCTGCAATTTACACTTTAACTAATCTTATCTGTTTGTGTCCGTTCAAATAATTCTCGTGTAACATTGCGCATGTCCGAGTGTAATTTGAATAGTGGTTATTTAAATTCGTTATCAAGTAAAGCTTGCCATTGAAACTGAACCAACAGTTATTGTTTTATGTGCCAAGATAAACTTGCACAGAGACGATCCGCCGAGGTCGTCCTAATTACATCTATTATAACGCAAAGCTGTCGCTTGCTTAAAGTTAATATCACTCTTGACAAACTGAGTGAAGCCCCACGTCGTAAAACCAGCTACGAGTGGTGTATCTTATTTGAACAGTGTGAAATGCGCCGACATTTCCCGTAATAGGATCGATTGTTACTGTACATGCATGTTTCTGTGGACATTGTTGAAATGCTCCCATATTGCATGGAACTCTAACAAACTGTTTTCCAACTGTCTGCAATTCCCGGTTCGCCCACTAGCGTTCGCTTGGTCGCTATAGTTACGATCGTGACACGGAAGTCTTAGCCAACGCTTCCGGGTGAACTTTGACCCAACCCTCGGTGTAAACAAACGCTAGCTAAGCTAAGCTAACCTGAGCAGTTGTTCACATTGAGGCCTGTGCTAAAGCCTTTAGCATCAGTTACTGTTATCAATACTAACCCCAGCAGTTAACTACAGTGTCTGTTTGAACAAAGTTAAATTGATTTAACCATTTAAACACCTCGACCTTTTACACCTGTTGTTTTTTTTTTTCCTTCTTTCTTTTACCTTTTACAATTATTAATTAATTTACCTGCATTTTACTTGAAAAAGAAAATACTGGTTTACTATTATTAATTGTCAATTTTGAATTTGATTTTAAAGAAAAGGAAATATTAAAATAAAATTGAAATTCTATTTTTTTTTAAGACAGATCATTTCTAATGATTTCTAGATTTATTTTTAATAATTCTAATTTCATAATTTTCATAATTTCTAAATTTCTCGTTGAGATCTAATCACTTTAGGTGAATAAGTCTTGCACTCTGAGAGTTAAAATTTGAAAGTTGTTATTACTATTACAAAAATAGTGTTAGACTCAGACTTGCTCATTATTGTCATTGCGTTTTATCCTTGCGTTGGTTATAAACTTAACCACTATATTTGTTCTGATTAATTAATTTTCGGGACGCTTCAATAGGGGACATTACCATCTCCATACGAGTTTCAAATAAACCAGAGACAATCGTCTTTTACAAAAGTTTATTTGTGTGTTTAGTTGTTCCTCAACTATCAATTCTATACTCGTGGTAGACGTAAAGGTAGCGGGATCCAACCTCCTTGCTTCACTTCTTCCTCATCACGTCTTTCCTGTTCTGTCCTGCTTTATTCCATCTTATTCTTCACATTTGTAGGAACAAACCTGGAAGAACCACCAATCGACTCTAAAAGAGACAAATATAATCTGTCCCAACAAACAGATTATTAGATATTTGATTTTTAATCAAACCCTCTTGTGTTCTTCATACTCTCCCTGCATTTGAAACGCAATTTAAACTTTGACATCTTATCCAAGATCAAGTAACAGAGACAAGTGCCGAGCAAACTCCGCCTTCACAGCATCCCTGCTGTAAACCCTGCTGTAAGCGGTCGAACTGAAGGTGTGTGTGTCAATCCTGTCAAACTCAGAGAAGAGGTATCAACATCATTATTGTATTATTTTTCCTCGCAAACATAAGCAATAATATTGTTTACCTTTCTGGAAACAGATTTTCATTGATAAAAAACATTTATGAGAAATTAATACTTCCCCTAGTTAATAATTTTCTTTTGTTTTTTCCCTCATTGAAATTGGTTGTTAACTTTTCTCTCTTTTCCCCTTACTCAGTTGAGCGACTAAGTCCTCACACCACGAGTTGAAACCAGCTTTTCATTGATAGAAAATATTTATAAAAATATTTCTCCCATTGAAAAAAAAAAGGTTTTCTTTCCATTGAGATTTGTTTTAACCTTTTTCTCTCTCTTTCATTTACCCAGTTGAGTGACGAGATCTTCGCATCACTAGCCTCACTGTGTACCCTTAGACCAACACTTAGTCATCGCGACACTTCACTATTGATGTACAATTACTGAAACGACACTTAGCCGTTCAACCACATATAGGCTTATACACACAGATCTGTGTCAGTCTCTTCACCAAGCGTGCCAACATGTCGTGGACGACAAACCCCACTGCCCAACGGGAAGACGTGGACGCCTGGCTCAGAGGCATTACAGACTGCCTCACACCAAAGACAATTGAACTGTTATTATTTTTAATAATAATCATAATTCTGAGAAGATTCCTGACACATGATTCAAGCCAGAACCACAACCACGTGGAACTAACCAAGATAACCTGTTCCTTAAGTAATGCCTTCACAGCCCAGCTAAACCTAAGCCACCAGCACGTCACCCACCTACAGGAGGAGCTGACACGTGCCCAGAACCGCATAGACAAGCTGGAAGTGAAAGTCCAGGATGACTCCAAGACCACCGAGTTCCTGAGAGAGCTGATGCACACTCAACACTGCAAAGACCAGCTCAAAGGTAAAGCTCAAGACAAACTCAAAGTGTCTGACGAAGCGGAGCAAGAAACAAAGAGACAAGTTGACAAGCTCCAAGAAGCCCTTGCAGTCACTGAACGTGACAAACAAGAGTCAAAGACTGTCCAGAAACACCTGGTGAACCAACTCCAGGCTGTTGAACATCAGCTAGAGAAAGCCAAAGCTGACATTGAAAGTAAGAACTCTAAAATCACTGCTCTGGAAGACCACCTGCAAAGGTGCAGCGTTGAAATGGACCATCTGATCCAACAGCGAGATGCCGCCAACGACGAGCTCTACGCGGTCAGAGATGAACTCCAGCACATTTTCCAACAGAAACCAGAGCCAAGAAGGGAGAGACCTCCCTCAGCATCACCCCTGCTGAGCAGAACAGAGTCCTCCATCCAAGAACTGGCATACAGTGAAAGAAGTGAATGGCCACAACCCAAAACGTCACCGGCCTTCACCACAGAACTGTTCACTGCCAACAAACGAAGAGAGCTCATCCAGGCAGATGCCAAAGCTGCACAGGGGATGACCTTTAAAGATCTCAACCAGCTGGTTAAGAATATCACTCAGTTCAACCCGAACTCCACAGAGGGTCCCGACATCCAGGCCTACCTCCGAGATATCGACTTCCACCTCGAGGTGAGACCCCATATGACTGACAGAGACATGTTTTACCTCCTCAGATCCACATCCAGTCCAGAGGTACGAAGCTTCCTAGACCGACAACCTGCTAATGTCATGTCAAACTACCAGCTACTACGTGAGACAATGATTAAAGAATTCACAGGTCCAGAGTCAGAACACGGTGTGTTAATCGCCTTGGAAACCAAACAATGTCGTCAAGAGACTCCCCAAGCCTATTACCGCCGCTTTCGACAAGCATATTTAGGTGGACATAACAAACCTGAACTTGAAGAGGATGTGAACTTCAAAACCCTCTTCCTGAGAAACCTGCACCCTGGTTTGAGTCATCATCTTGGCATCATGGCCTGCCCAGGCACAATGACAATTCAGCAGCTACGTGACCTGACACACAAGGCCTACATCAAACAAAAGATGTCCTCCAAGAGAGGTTTGAAAACATCCACAGTGTCAAACTCCATCAGCCAAGACACAAGCCTTGCACTGGAAGACACCCAGTGGCATGACAACACCACAGTCCTTCGTAAGGAGCACAGAGAACGTGACTCCCATGCCGATGACAGCTACCACTCCAACCACATGGAAAAGTCATGGGACCCACCAGAAGGAAACAACTGGAATCAACGAGTGCATCCAAAAGCATTCTATGTGGGTAAGCGACAACGAAACCCACCTCCGCACCACTCAGCCAAACACCCCACTGAGTGTGCCCAAGAACACGACAGTCTCCCCGCAGAAGACATGGAGTAACTACGGAGGCAACTGCACGTGCTCATCAAAGACAAGCTGAACACAGAAGACCAGTGATCACCTTGTACACCTTCCTGAGACGACCACCTGTTCCACAACAACCCAGAACAAAGTGGTCTCTCACAGTCAACCACTGACAAACACCCCGAGGTACCAGAAAACACCATCCTGGTTACCCATCACACCACAAGCTCCAAACTCAAGAACCATGTGTGTGCTACAGCAACGACAGTAAGCACAGAAGGTCAGAAAGTCTGTCACAACCAGAAGGCATCACAAGAGGAAGGCAACAAAGGAGACCACGTTTTGCACTACAGCTTCACGCATCCATGCCAAACCATCTCCCCATGTCTGCCAGAGAACTTCCTGCCTTACTGGACTGACCCCCAGCAGATCACAGAAGATCCCTTTCCAAGGCAAAGATGCAACAAGCCCATCAAAGCTTAACTATCAAGCAAAAGGGGGGAGCAAAACAGACTGAGACAGATCTGACATACATACAGTATACATGCAGTACCTGCACTACACTACACTGTACCACTAACATACACAAGTTAAACACAGCTACCATGAAAAACATCCAACAAACATGTTCTTCCCACAGGTAGACACTGAAATCGCAACACTGACTTAGCTATCCTTTCCATAGGAAACATGTAGCAATACACCCAACAAGTGTAACCCTCTCATTACATTGTGACACCTGACACTGCACAACAGTAGCCATACAGGAGTCACTCAACTGCTTTGTTTTGTTTTACCTCTTCCTTTCTTCTTCTTTTATTAGGTAAAATCCCTGTTACCCCATAAGGGTCAAGGTTACCATATAAGGATTGACGCACCACGCCTGATGTTTGCAAGTCACCTTAAAACGAATGTTAGCCTAGAGAACTCTCTGCATCATTCGCATAAAAATTTGAAAGGTAAAATTGGTCTAAACCTAGAACAATTTAGAAGAGAATAAAACGAACAAATCAAATTTAGTCACGAAGTTGATCAAGCACCGTTTTAAAACAAACTAGAATTACGGTCCTAAAATTGAACTAAACTTTTTCCACATGATTGACTATATTGAGAGAGTGAACCTGTTTTAGGCCTAGATAATCTAATGCCCTGCACCAGTAAAGTGACCAGTCATGGAGGTGTTTGCCTTGTTGTTTGCTGTGTGTGTTTGCTTCTTCTGTTTCTCCAGCGTTCAATGATGTCTTCTTTCATCAACCCATCATCGATCGAAGGGGGGAAATATGTAGAGAATTTACGGATGAACCAAACACAAATTAATCTTTCTAATCTTTCATGGGATTCATTCGAATGTGATTCAGCAATCCAGATCTGAACACATTCCAACGTCACAAAACTGGCTCCAAACTGTCTCCAAAACCCCCTCAGAAAGGACTTTTAGGGCTCCGCAGGCCATAAAGGGATAAGCCAAAGCAGGAAGAACTTGTCACTGTTCATTCTTAACCAAGAAAAATCTCCTCACAAATGGTCAAACAGGCCTGACCACCTTTGACCTCCCTCAGCATCACCACGGCTAAACAGGACAGAGTTATTTAACAGACCACGCTTTCATTCAGAGACCAGAAAGACTTTTACACTTTACATATCAAACCACATTAATTCTGCACATTCTGCAGAAAACAACTCACACAGAACAATGCTCAGTGGACTCATAATCAAACATCATAATTCTTGTTTTCCGACAATTCATGTTTGTATTATGCTTAGGTTCCATATAAATCATGTAATGATGATTATAACTGTGTGTATGAATGAACGAGTATCGTGCTTCCAATCGAAATAATCGTATGCCCTTAATTCTTAAGATGGCTTGAGTGAAATCTGTGTAAAATGCTTTGTATGATTATAATAATCTATAATGTTAAACTGTGATCTCTTGTTCTCTCTGCTTAGTGTTGGAGAGCAAGCAGATCATAGATACCGCCTGATTTATGATAAGAAGAAACGAGGTCCACCTCCTAAGAGGATGCCCTTGTCCAATTGGCCAGAATTCTCCAAAAGAGGTTGGACTAACTTTAAGTTAAAGACCCGAACAAGGCAGTTCAGTTCAGTTCAGAGAGTTCAGATAGCAGTTTCGTTTCGGTTCGGTTCAGTTCGGTTTTGAGTCGGTTCTGTGTTAAATTAAGTTGGTGCCTCTCTCTATAAAAAAACAGCAAGAGAGTGTTCATGTTCGTACACTACATCGACCAGACCAAGTTAGACCAAGCCAGCAGACAAACCCATCAAGATCGGAGTTTAAACAGCTTCATTCAAGCCATCTCATCTCTTACTTTCATTTCTTCCTTTATTTTATTTTCTCGTTAAAAGTCTCGTTCTAAGTTAAGTTTTGCTGTAAAGTTCGTTTACACGTCTCTCCTGCAACGCACTTCGAACTGTAAAGACTCTTGTTCATCCATCCGCCAACACATCACGTGACCGGCGGTTCAGAAACTCCAGCCAGGCACTCCAAAGACAACCAGCCACGCGGACCCGGCCGGGAAACCCCTCTGATGAAGCACCTCAAATAGGGAATTCCCTGGCCTAAGCAACGCAAAGGACAAGCAAGTAACCTCCAGACTCTAGCTGAACTGGTGTTTTTTTAATTTAAATTGAATAACCTGTCTAAGAAACGAAGGTTTAAATTAATGCTTGGTGGTTCGTTCAGGTTTATGTCTTGCAAAGTGCATCTCACTCTGAAAACTCACTCTTTCTCTCTCTTTCTCTCTCTTCCTCTGCGCCTTGAATGAATGTGTGTGTGTGATTGTGTTAGACCTTAGTTTTATGTGTTTAGAATAGTTAATAAAGTCGTCCATATATTTGAAAAGATATTTGCCTTGTGTTGTGCTTGCACATTTAATGTCTTGTACTGTCGATCTGAAGTTACCTTGCTAATACATAGTCTTTTGTTTATTGTCTTTTGTGCCTCTTAACAAACACAAAATGCGATTAAAACGTCTGTCCAACATGAACAGGGGCCTTACCTGTGAACAAGATGCGTTTAGCAACTTAGCCATGGTTTCAATTCACCTAAATAGTGTTTTAAACGGCAAGCTGCAGTCTCGCGCTGAAGTCTCGCTCCTCCCACCTGGACACTATTTACCTTTCCCTGCTACAACTGAGTTCCCACGTGAGTCCAGGTGGGAGGAGCGAGACTTCAGCGCGAGACTGCAGCTTGCCGTCTAAAACACTATTTAGGTGAATTTAAACCATGGCTAAGTTGCTAAACGCATCTTGTTCACAGGTAAGGCCCCTGTTCATGTTGGACAGACATTTTAATCGCATTTTGTGTCTGTTAAGAGGCACAAAAACGCTCTTTATGTTATGCCCCCAGAGCTGCCGTTTTAGCTGAGTGGGAGCTCTGGGCATTCGCGGTCGCAGCTCCGCGTCGCAAGCACCGATCCGGTTCGTTTTTTTTTTCTATAGACAGTACTCACAAAGGTCTAACGATCAAGATTAACTTAAAACTTGCCCGGAGTTCTCCTTTAATTAGTAGTTACTTCATAGTTATTTTTCTTGAACCTTAATTAATAGATAATTAATAGTAGTTCTTCAGGAGGTATGACAGAATTCATTAGCTATTGATTAACTAACTGATACTTAACACAATCATAAAATTACATTGCATACTGATTAGTTAAAGGGATACTCCACCGTTTTTTCATATTAGACAATGTTATTCTCTTATCTAAGATGATTTGATACATGCCTCTCTCGTCTCAGTGCGTGCACTTAATCGCTCTGTCGGGCGGAGAACTTTGAGAGCAGTTAGCTTAGCCCCATTCATTGTATATGGGCCAAACAGAGATGAAGTTAGAAGCGACCAAACAAATCCACGTTTTCTCTATTTAAATATAGTTACACGAGTAGTTACACGACCAAGTATGGTGACTCTAAATAAAATGTGCCGCTTTTTATAAGCGGGTAAAATGGATAACTATAATGTATGGCGGAATAGCACTTATTGGGAGCACTTCGACTCGGCGCTGTAATATCTTCACTCGTGAAAAGTCCTCCCCCCCCTCTCCCTCTCCCTGTCATTTCCGTCAATAGAACCAACGTGACTTTTACTTCTACCTGTGCTACTAGCAAACTGCAAGAGATCATTTACAATGGCGGACTCTGTAGATAATTATGACTTGTTTGTACAAGACCCAGAGCCATATCTGTTTAAGCGCGAGTACACAGAGGAGGAACTTATGGAAGCTTGTTTCTGCCACAGAATGAAAAATAAAAAAGGTAACGTTAATTGTCGCAGATATAAAGTCGCAATTGCGTGTTATAAAGTCAGAATTGTGAGATATAAAGTCAGAATTGCGAGATATAAAGTCAGAATTGCGAGATATAGTCAGAATTGTGAGATATAAACTCGCAATTGCGAGTTATAAAGTCCAATTATATGGGGGAAAAAAGACAGACTTTTTTTCCTCTCAGAATAGTTTATCTCACAATTCTGACTTTATAACACGCAATTGCGACTTTATATCACGCAATTCTGACTTTATATCACACAATTCTGACTTTATAACACACATTGCGACTTTATATCTCGCAATTCTGAGAAATAAAGTCAAAATTGCGAGATGAAAACTCGCAATTGTGAGAAAAAAAGTCGCAATTACCTTTTTTATTTTTCATTCTGTGGCAGAAACAAGCTTCCATAAGTTCCTCCTCTGTGTACTTGGGTTCAAACAGATATGGCTCTGGGTCTGCTACAAACAAGTCATAATTATCTAACGTTACATAGTCCGCCATTGTAAATGATCTCTTGCAGTTTGCTAGTAGCACAGGTAGAAGTAAAAGTCACGTTGGTTCTATTGACGGAAATGACAGGGAGAGGGAGAGGGGGGAGAGGACTTTTCACGAGTGAAGATATTACAGCGCCGAGTCGAAGTGCTCCCAATAAGTGCTATTCCGCCATACATTATAGTTATCCATTTTACCCGCTTATAAAAAGTGCCACATTTTATTTAGAGTCACCATACTTGGTCGTGTAACTACTCGTGTAACTATATTTAAATAGAGAAAACGTGGATTTGTTTGGTCGCTTCTAACTTCATCTCTGTTTGGCCCATATACAATGAATGGGGCTAAGCTAACTGCTCTCAAAGTTCTCCGCCCGACAGAGCGATTAAGTGCACGCACTGAGACGAGAGAGGCATGTATCAAATCATCTTAGATAAGAGAATAACATTGTCTAATATGAAAAAACGGTGGAGTATCCCTTTAACACATCTTCCTTAGTAGTTAACAGTAGTGACTTAAGTGTTGATAAAGAATTACCTATTAGTTCTTCATTAATTTCTTATTAGTTATGCAGTAAGTAAGATACAGTATTCTAAAGTGTTACCCATTTAGTTTATAATTAATGTGATAATTCTGCATATGGATATTGGATAATTCATATTGAGTTATACATAAAATAAACAAAGCAGCACATTTTAACCTCTGAAAATTTATCGTCTATCCATCTGTAATTTAAAGCTGGGTTTTACAACCATAGGCTGCACAATGCTGACATTTTTTTTCAATGAAAATTAATTGATTTAGTTTGAGTGATGAACATGTTAATCGTTCCAAGATGGCGGACTTGTGGATGCATCTGAAGCTATCGAATATGGCATCTACTGTATGTGTTCACATCCATACTTGGAATACCCCCAAAATTCAAGATACGATGAAAACATTTCATAGCTACTTACAGTATTTCATGTATTATACTTTGTATAAGTTACTCAGCATTTAACTACTCACACAAGGTTAATTTGTCAAAATAAACTATTTTGAAAGAATAAAACTTGTGAAAGTAACAAAATGTGAAGGATTTAATAGGAACAACAAAATAAATGAAAAAAGCTCAAATGGTCTGTTTGTTCAGAATCACATTTTATGTAAAAAATTTATAAAAATCACACTGATAATGAAATTACAGAAGCCCTGAACCGCAAGGTGAGAAAAAAAGAAAAGAAAACTTCTCGTTTTTTCGACTTAACTCGCTATTTCAACATAATATCTTGTCGTTATTACGACATATCTTGTTATTTCGACATATCTTGTTATTTCGACATAATATCTCGTTATTACGACATAATATCTCATTATTTCGACATAATATCTCGTTATTTCGACATAATAAGGGGCATTCTAATGGCGCTTTTCCACTACACAGTACCAGCTCGCCTCGGCTCAGCTCGACTCGACTCGACTCGCCTTTGTTTGGTTTTCCACTGTGTAAAAGCTGTACCTTTTTTTTTATTTTTTTTATTATTTTTTTTTTTATTATTATATATAATTCCTTTTACAAAGACGATACAAAGCACTGCATTACATTAACAACAACAAAATAAAAGAAAAAGACAAAAAAAAAATAAGAAAAAAAATAAATAAAATAAAACAAACAAAAAAAAGAGGTTCATCAACAAGTAAGAAAAAAACGTACATAGTTCTTAAGAAACGTATTGTTCTTGCTGTTATCAATGAGTTTAAGAGATTTAACTATAATGGAAATCTCAGCAACAAATACATCAAATCTAGGCAAAGTCTTGAGAAATTTGTTTTTGTGAATAAAAAATTTACAATGCAACACAAAGAAATTAACAACATTATCAATGGCATAGTCACTCCCAGAAAAATAAAAAAATATATCTTTCAATGAAAAGTTTAAATCACATTTGATAAAATAAGAAAGATAACAACCCAAGCGCTCCCAAAGAGGCTTAATCACATTGCAGTGGTAGAATAAATGAAGCAAAGTTTCTTTCTCAACCTTACAAAATACACACAGGTCAGAGATATCAACAAAAGAGGCAATTTGTGAGTTGGTTGGGTAAACATTATGAAGAATCTTAAAGTGAACCTCTCTAATTTTATTAGACATACAATATTTCTCTGGGAGTAACCATGCCCTCTTCCATTGAATACTGTCAAACAAATTATTCCAGAAAAATTTACATCGAGGGGATGTGTAAACTTTGTAATGTAACAATAGTTTTATAAGTTTACCATTACATTTTTTATCAATAAATCTAACTCCATCCAATAAAAGTTTTGGCATAACTGTTTTTCTCTCATTAAAGAAAAGGTTGTGTTTTAAATAAATGCACATAACTCGGAGACAAAGCTTTGATGACAGAGTTGAAAGTTCTAGCAGGGAGAGGAAAATTATACAAAGTCATAAATTCTTCATATTCCAGTATACTGCCATCATTTTTAAATAAATCCAAAACAAAAACAATACCTCTATCATACCACTTATCAATAAAAAATGATTTGTTTCGGATTAAAATGTTCAAATTATTCCACAGAATTTCCTTATGGGGAGAAAAGTTGTGCACATAACACAATTTCCAAGCAAGTAAAGCCTGTTGGTGAAATTTAGAGAGAGAAACGGGTAATTTAGAAGGGGCGAAATTACATTTTAACAGAAATTCTAGACCACCTAATCTACGAAATATGGCATTGGGGATATAGTACCAAATCGAGCCATTACTGCAAAGACATTTTTTCAACCAACTAATTCTAAAAGAGCTGACTAATTCTTTAAAGTTTAAAACTTCCAGTCCACCCTCAGAACGTCTATTAGACAAAACAGATTTCCTAACTTTGTGAAGTCTGTTCTTCCAAATAAAATTCAATAAGATTTTGTCAATATCATCACAGATTTTGTCACTAACAAATAAAGATAAAGAAGGGTAAACACAACGAGACAAACCCTCTGCTTTAGAAATAAGTACTCTCCCATAGATTGACAGATCACGTTGCAGCCAACAATTAAATATGGTTCTTGTTTTCTGTATTTTATGTGAGAAATTAAGTTGTTGGCGGAGCAATCTATCTTTAGTTAGGAAAATCCCCAGGTACTTGACACAGTCTTTAACCGGAATATCATGCATCAATGGTTGTTGAGTGTCGTAAAGACAGAATAATTCACACTTTGATACATTTAAATATAAGCCTGAGGCAGCAGAAAAAGAATTAATAATATTGATACACAAGGGAATTTGACTTTGATCTTTAAGAAATATGGTTGTATCATCAGCCAATTGAGATATTTTAAATTCTTTACCAAATAAAGAAATACCTTCTAAACTGGGATTTTGTAAAATTACAATTGATAACAGTTCAACAGCTAACAGAAAAAGAAATGGAGAAATGGGGCAACCTTGGCGCACTCCTCTATCGCAATTAAAACGTTTAGTAGTTTGAAAGCCAACCAGCACTGAAGAGTTAATGTCATTATAAAGCATGCTCACCATGTTGATAAAGTTACTTCCAAAACCAAAAAGGCTAAGAGATTTAAGCAAAAATTGGTGCTCTAAAGAGTCAAATGCTTTATAAAAATCCAAAAACATTATAATAGCTTCGGAATCAATATTCTCTGAATAATCAATAAGATCAAGAACTAATCTTATGTTGGAGCTAATATGCCTATTTTTCATAAATCCATTTTGTGTTTCGCCAATTATACTATTAAGGCCAGATTTTAAGCGAACTGCCAAAATTAAAGCAAGTAATTTATAATCAACATTTAACAGTGATATAGGCCTCCAGTTTTCAATTAAAAGTGGGTCTTTATCCGTTTTGGGGATCAAGGAAATAAGACCCTGTCATAACATCACTGGATAAAAGACAGGAAGCAAATGCAAGTGAAGTGATATTTAATAGGAGATTAGGTGAAGCACAAGTACAGCCGATGTTGATGGGTGACTGCAGGGACTTCGATGGTCAGTCGAGTGAAGCGGTGAGACGATGTGAAGACAGTGACGAACACGTAATCCACACGACGAGGGTGTAAAGATTCTAGGGGATCTAATCCTTGGGGAATTTGCATATCATAATTAATAATTGGTAATTAATAATTATTCATACATGTTTGGATTAGATCAGTCTTACATGTTAATAAATCTCCCTCTAAAGGAGAAGGTCATTTTACCTGGATGTATACATGCAATCCTTTCATTTTAACAAGTTGATTGCAGTCAATTACACAGATCACGTCTTACAAATCAGGCAAAATTAATTTAGCTCAATTGTCAGAAGAATATTGAGGGGTTTTCCCCAATATCATCTTACTTTATAGGATTGCAGGAAACGCAATTCTCTGGCCAGAAGAATTGGGCTTCCTGCCCCATAATAAGTACTCTTTAAATTATTAATTATTGAAATAATTAATTAATTCGTAAAGCTTGTAGCATAAAAGATCTTCTTGGCACTTAAGAGACTCGAAATTGAGCAAAGAGGAAGTCCATCAGTCAAGTGAATATAATGATTTAATAAAGGCATGTCTACTTATATATATTTACTACGTTACAGGAATACATGTATTTACAAACATTAACACGAACGAAACACATTAAGACATTGATGAACGAGAAATGCGTAAAGTTTGGGCAATGGATGACTTACACGCGTTAGCGAGTAAGAGAGAGAGAGAGAGGGAGAGAGAGAGTGAGAGAGAGAGAACATTGGCATACTTCCTCCTAAGACATTCACCTTTCTGATTACAACACGAAACATCATCTTAATGCTCCTTAGAAGCGTTATAAAGAGATACTTGCACAAGTTATGGGTCTCGCTGTGTTGTCGCATTCCTGAAGGCCTGTCCCGGCCGCGTGCGTGAGCGGAGTCCTTTGTGTGTGTAAGCGTCACGTGTTGTCTCTGAGCGCTCGGGTTGCGCGGCGGTTTAAAGTCTTTGAGTAGCATTACCAATGAAAGTAGCTCGGCTACGTTTGTTTCACTCCGTGGAAGTAAACAGAGTCGACTATGGAAAACAAAACTTTGCCTTACAAAGGAAAGATATAAAGATCGGATCGGGTCTCCGAAGGAGACCACGGATCGGGTTACATGATGCAGCAGTAACGACGGGCGAAGCAAGAGAGTGGGCAGCTCTCAGTACGACGCGTCACGTGGTTAGGTGCGCGTGCTTCTTCTTCAGAGAGAGAGAGTTTGTTGCAGTTTCCCTTGTAGTTGGATTTGCTGAAGAGGTATGTCACGCGGGGTTCTTTTCACTCATCGATCGGAATTAAACCCGGGGACTTATCTTAAGACTTAAAACACAAACTAAACTAGAAACAAAATAAAAGAACGGCGATGAGCTCGCCGGAGGCGCGACGTTACATGATGATGACTAGGATCAGGAAGTAAGAGAGGAGTTGGGAAGCCCTCTTTATCACCTCTGAGAAGTCCTTCCCCTTCCCGTTGTCTGAGCCAATCGGAGAATGGCTGTTGCACGCGGGAACTCGCGGTTTATTGTCCTTTGTTTGGGGAGAACGTGCCCCTCGTAGTACAGGGGCGTGTTCGATAGATGTACAGTTTAACAGTTTGAATCTTCAATGGCGGTAAAACATATTAAAAATACACTTTACTTTATATCTCTGTGCATATTCAGATAGCCCGTTCCATGAGCATTTTAGAGGTGTCAAAAACATCAAATGAAAGTCAAAGGAAAAATACAAAGGTATTTAAAATGCATAAAGAAGGTATTTCTAATGTCTATTTATGCCGCGGCCAAACAAAGATATTTCACTGTGACATGGGGAAAAACATACATTTAACAACATATATTTAATGTTTTTTTTTTTTTTCTTTAAACAACAGAAATGTCCGTCTCTTTGTTCAGAGACATCTGCAACATTCCGATGTCTCGTAACAGGCGTTTCCCTCGTGTGTGTGTGTGGGTGAGGGGATCGTGGTGGAATGTGTTTGTGTGTGTTAATTTTGAGTCCTGGGGGGAGGACGCTGGTGGAAGCTTCCCGGCCTTTGAAGGCTCTTAGGATTTTAGTTATCCAGAATATATTTAATTATTCAGATTCACCCTAAATACGCTACATATTTCCCCCCTTTCGTCGGATGATGTCCCCGTGTGTTGGACATCATATGACGACAAATCATCACCATTGGCGGATGGCAGGTGAATCATGATGATTGGGTAGGAGGTGCTGTTAGGCTGAGGCTGAGGGCTCAGCTTGATAAAGTTCGACGCAGCCTCCAGCGTGGTACCCTCTTCCTGAGGGTCCCGTGGGCTTGGCTGTAGATGTTCGCATCTCGTTGAGCCTCCTGTGCAGGATGACTGTCGAGTGTCAGGGTGTAGTTGATAGATGTAATGTCAATTAGCTGGGATCTCCTTTTGCAAACCACAATTCCCTTTCTGGAGTTAGGGTGAGAGTGTGGTTCTTGAAGAAGGATGGGGCCTTTTGGTACTTGGATGCGCTGCTCTGGCTGAGCAAGGTGACAGATCACTTACAATCTCTGCTTGGGTCTCGGTGACTTGAGTGCGAGGCTTGGCTTTAGCAGGGCAGCTTGTGCCACTGATCTGCAGCCCGCAGGTTCCGTCAGGGTTGTCTCTGAGGAAAGATTTGTTAGGGCAGGGATAGTAAATGTCTTTGGTCAATGTGCACATGTGTGGATTCGGAGCTGGGGACAGCTTGGTGTCGCTGTCATGCAAGGCAATCACGTACGGCATGCGGATCTTGATGTGAGTGCTGCCTCTCAAAATCTGACATGGACAATGTTCTTGAGCCGGTGGATTCGGCTTGACTATGGTGGGTAAGTTCAGGGGAACGTCCCATTTTCTCTGCTTGTGGTGATGCAGAGTGGGATGGCACTACCCATGAGAGTAGGCAAGGTGTAATTTTAAAGAGTCAGTTGGCGTGGTGATGGCGGACGCCAGCACGGTTTGCATGAGGCCTAAGGGTATCAGGTGCGGTGGGATTCTACCCATGGCGAGGCTGTCGATGGAGGAGTTCACCCCCCCCCTTAGCAGGTTTGTAATCAGGGCTGTTACCAGCTGATTTTGAGCAAAGTCATTATGGAAGGCAGTAACCAGCTGTTTCATGGAGTTCACTGTCGGGGTAGGCAGAACGCTGTGAGTGTTGAAAGTTACCACAGTTCCCTATTGTCTTGTCGATGGGCTGCAGGGATGCACTCTGTTGTGAGTGGCTCTGTTCTCTGTGGAATCTCAGTCTGAATTTTGGCTGCATGCCGTCCGACGTTGGCGAGGTTTACTGCATTCATGCCGGACATACAAGTGTTAAACAGAGTTCTGACGGCAGTGCGGCGGCGGTTGTGGCCACCTGGCTCCGCTAGCGTGACAGTCATTTTCTCAAGTTGGTCGAGCATGTGTTCGACATCGGCCTCAGTGTGCGTGAGGGCCTCCTCTGTCCGTTGGCACCTACCCAGCTGTATTGTGTCGTTACGCCGGGGTAGTGCGTTCTGTAGGCGTTGTGAGGATCAGGTGGCACAGGCACTTTCTGAGTGCGGGTCCGGCAGAAAAGGAGTCTTGGTTGTTCCCTTAGGATGGTGCTTGGTGCCGGACCTGGTGAGATGTCCGATTTCGGCTGCCCTCTGGTTGGCTGGAAGCACAGCAGCATCCTGGTAAAAGTGACAGGGAGAGAGAAAGAGAGAAAGGGAGGAAAAATTTCAGCGAACATCGTCCTTGGTTGGCTAGGACAGTCTTTTCGCTTTGAGGGCGCCAGTATGCCACTTGCTTCGGTGTCTTGCAAGTGTCTCTGGTGCTGCGGGTTGCAGCACATGGTGCGTCATGGGCATAGGGCATACATTGTGGCATTACCCCCCTTTTGCACTGTGGCAGAACAAGCTGTGGCGCGGTGATGGCATCAGGTGCAGAACGCTGAATGTTGTCCAGTGCACGCAGCATGTGCTTGTTGACGTAGGTTGTGTGGGGCACCGGTTGTCGGTGGGTGCACACGACTTTCGTGGGTGGTTGGAGGGGTATGAGAGGTGGTTTCTCATAGTGTCCATAGTTTTGTGATAGTCTTTGGTAAGCTGGAAGGTTAAGGTCAGGTGAAGCAGGGGCTCTGTGACATGTCGTCATACTTGTAGTGAGAGCCTAATGCATGACCCTAAAAGTTCAGAACCATGGTTTAACTGGTTCGCTAGGTATGTAGCTTAAAGCTAGGTGTTTCACATGTAGCTAGCTAGTGAAGTGTGTCTTGTATCTTATCTTAGCTGTGGATGTTAGGAGGCTAAGAGGTGTGGTTCCGAGATTATTCCATGGAAAGGGCATAGCCGAGATGAAATAAATGCCTTAAGATGGTTCTTATGACTAAATTATTTCTCTGGACTTAACTAGTGGTTCACTACGGCTTGACGAAGTGAATGATGGGGAAAAAGGACAGCTTTCCTATTCAAATTATGCTTATTATCAATCCTCTGGACTATAGTTGTGCCCTAGTAAATTGTTGAAGTTACTTGTGTTGCAGGGTCACAAAAATGAGTACACTTGTTGAAAATAAAACAAAATCACAAATAAAGGTGTCTGTTTCCTTTCTGGGCCCTATGGGAAATGGAACCACATTTGAACAAGAGAGGAAATAAAATAAATTTTAAATCATATAGATGACCGAAAAGTAAAGGGGATAGCTGAGTGCAGGGCCGTGCACAGACCTTTTGAGGGGCATGTGCTGAAACTAAAAAAAAAGGCACCCCCCCCCCCTCTCTTTTTTTTCCAAGTAATCAAAGGTCATATAAGTACAATATATATATATATATATATATAATATTTGAGAAGTCAATGCAATTTTTTTCTCTGCTTTGCACACATAAAGTTCAAGATTTTTTTTATAGCTATTCTGTTTAGTTTTATAAGCTAATTTGTATTATTTGGTTAACATTGCTCTACCTTCCCCTCGTCTCAATGTCACACATAAACATGACTCAAGTATTTTTGACAAACTATTTAGAAATATAATTTAAATAATTATGTACAACTCAATTCCAGATTATAAGAAACTATAGCCATATACCATTACTATAGCATATCCAACATGTATCCGCCTACCTGGCAAAAACTGGCCTGTTTTTTTTAGTTACTACTACAACATTACTGTAGTAAAACCATGTTTACTCCATTTATACATGTGAGGACGAGTGGAGAGTATTGAATACTATAGATTAAAAAAACGATATAGCAAATATGTGCATATTAACAGCCTTGAATTAACCATAATTTTATATTATTACCATAACAAGATGAAATGTTAATAAATTAAGTGTATCAGCAATCATAAATCAAAGAAGAAAATATCTTAAAATTATACGTTACTAGGTGACGAGAATCACTCAGTCGCTTTGTGTCGTTTCAGTACAAAACAGCACGTGGCGCGCCTGTGCTTATGATTTTTTGATGGTAAAAACAAATTATATGTTTTTGTATTACTTATCACTATATTGTTAACATTTTACAAAAGTCAAACTCAAATACAGTTACGGGGTTTTTGACCAGCGAATGTGTGCAAATGTGCATTTTGTCCGTCATTAAAACGGTTCCGGCGGCATCATTACATTTTCATCTACTAGTGAAGGTTACTAGTTTGTTGTAGCTACATAGGCGCTCATAGCCGCTTTCCCTGTTGTAAAATACATTTGGCCAAAATCGCATTTTATAAAAGATGAAATGCTACCGTGTATGCATGCACAGGCTATTTAAGTGTATTCTATGTATTGGCTATGACTAGATGGAAAATTCTAGCCTAGACCTCTCTCTCAGGTTCCTCATGTCTCAGTCAGACATCAAATAAATAAAATATTAGCTTTTATAGACAAAGTGTTTAGTACTTATTCAAACAACAAGATGTTTACCCTTGCAAAACTTCGTTCAGCTGCTGTCTGCTGTGCGGCTGCGGCGGAGCTTCAGTTCATTCACTCACGATAGCGGGGGCGGAGTTATCAGCTTTACTGACAGTTTGAGGATCGAACAAGATTTACACAAGCTCTTTTTAAGAACTGTCATTGGCTAAATATTTTAAAACAGACAGACAGACGTAAAGGGTGACCAATAGCATTGATTTAAAAAAAAAAAAAAAAAAAAAAAAAACCAAAGAAAGGGCACTTCGAGTGTAAGAGCAAAAAGGGCATGTGCTCTGCACAGGTTGAGCCCTACCTGTGCACGTGCCTGGCTGAGTGCTATTAATATCCAGGTCAAAGAATAAAATAAATTTTAAATCATAGAGATGACCGAAAAGTAGGGGGAATAGCTGAGTGCTATTAATATCAAGGTCAAATAAAATAAAATGGGGAAAAAAAAAATTAAAGAAGAGCCAAAAGAAAACAAAAATTAAAATTAAAAGCAAAAAGAAACAAAGTGATCAAAACAACGGGAATGATCTGAAGGCGAGAATAATCAGTGGCATTAGTGACTAAACTCTTGATTTGCCTGGGCCAACACTTCATAGTGGGTTACAACGGTTGCGTGTTCGAGGCCACATCGTGTGTGTCCCATCAAAGGATTAGTCACCTGCCGATGAAGATGGCTATTGCTATATGAATTCTTCTCTAGCTACACAGTTTACATGTAGTTAACTTAAGTTTAATTAACAGGGTATCTTCAAAGTTAGCCTTCGACGGTTAGCAAGGGCTATGCCTCAACTAGTAAAGGTGAACTTTAGCTAAGAAGAATTGCAAACACGGAATGTGAATAATTAGGAACCCTAACTGGTGTTAAGGAAAGTATTTTAGAATACTGTGCACTGTGTAAACACAAGCGGTGATTAAGGGTTCAAGTAAATTATGCTAACTGCTAATTGTAGAAGTTATTATTTAGCTTAGCCTAAGCTGGATGGATGTTAGGTTAGGTTAGCGTAGCGTAAGCTGGAAGGATGCTAGGTTAGCTTAGCGTAGCGTAAGCTAGCTGGATGCTATGTTAGTTTAGCTTAGCGTGAGCTGGAAGGATGCTAGGTTAGCGTAGCCACCTAGGCTGGTTTGTTTACAAAGTGACATCACAAGTTAGCACTTCCTGTGACAAGTCGTTGTCATGGAAACTAGAGCATGTCAGACAATTCAAACAGTCCCTAAAGGCTGTCTGTACATTTTACATGAATTATGCATGTTTAAACGGGTTAACCGGGGTGCAACTTTATTTTAAGTCTTTCTAGGACTCGGTGTTACATGAAGTAAAATGCAGATGTGTTTTGGCATTAGCTAATTTTACTCATGGAACTCTTCTCTTTATTTTAAGCAACTTATTCTATTTGTTTACAGAGTAAGGAAATAGATTTGCTGGGAGTCAAAGCTTGTCTAAGCATATATAGTTACATCCCTCTTGTGCACTACTGCTGACTTTTCAGCGATTACAACAGTTTTGATCACTAGGTAGCTCTCTGTTTGCAGATGCAGCTAAAGTTTAGGTGAATTACATCAATCAAACAATAATTTGTAAGGCCTTTACATTTGTAGAAAGGGGAGCGTCGCCCAGGTCTACCTAGATATAACTTTGTCCTGAGCTTTCTTTGTTAAGACACAGGTTTAGTCATACTGCAATTTGGATTTCTTTTAAGCAAAGCAGAATAAACATCGGTACAGTTTACAGGCTGTTGAGATGAGGTTTCTTCATCAAACAGACTTACGCTTTACTGCTTAACATGCTAATTTGAATTGGAAATTAAAGGCTATTTTACTTAAAGTAGAGATGTCAATTTCAGCAATCGTTTATCTGCATTTAGACAAGCCAGCGATCAAAAATGCGTGCTGCACATTGTGTTTTAGTTGGATCGTAACGATTAAATGCACGCCCATAGGTTAACTGTAGTTTAAAGCTCAGGTGGTTTCACTCAACTCTGACGTCGCAGTGACGTATGCCCTATTTGGAGCTAGCGTTTCCTGTAACCCTTCATTGTCATAGAAACTAATGTTTAGCAGTGTCATTTCAACCAGCATGTTGCAAATGCTTGGTTCGAAAGAGTCGTGCATAGTCTGTTGGCAGGTGAGGCTTACACGTCCATTCAAGATTTTCTTTAAGTCAGTAAAATTCTAATTTTACGAATGCAGAGTCTTGCAACTCTTTGGGCAGACATTTTCATCTACTTTTAAAAGTTCTATGTTCTATGCTGATCAGGGACCCTTTTAGCAGAGTCTTGCACTGTGTTCGTGCAGTGTCTTCTGGTTTTGCAGTTCAAAGTCAGTGGGGTTTTAGGAATTCTTTCTGAGGAGGCCTTCTGTGTTAGAGGCCTTCTGCATTAGGTCACGCATCGTTGAGTGGGCATTGCGTGGTCTTTGGCGAGCTGGAAGGTGCAGGGTAGCGAACTGGAACTTTGACTTGGTGCTGAGGCTGTGTACCCCTAGATGGCTGCTGGAGTTCTTGGGAACTCTGACCTTGGAGTCTGGCTCTGGTGACCAGTGTGACTGGAGGGCCCAGACGGTCAGGTGTTTGAAGTCTAATGAAGCTTAGAGCGTTCTAGCAGGTCTTTGCCAATCAGAAAGGGGTGCGTGCTCATTTGTGAGATGTACACTGGGTGGGTAGGCCTCAAAAGGACCAATTGTCAGGTAAATGGGAGCTCTCTGTTCTAGCCGGTTGTACGTTCTGGTTGTACGACTGCACGTTCAGCTCACACATGTGGGGTATAAGAGTTCGATCTTCGCTCTTAGCTATAGCACTGAGTCTTTCAAAGAGTTGGGCTGACATTAAAGTGAGGTCTGAGCCGGTGACTTTCCCGTGTTTCAAGGCTCACCTCATTGTCTAGAGTGATGGGTAGGTAGAGTTTCCGGGCCCACCCCCTTTTGATCAGTTCTTTTGGGGTTTCGGTCCCAGCTGTGGGAAACTGTGCGCTCTCACTCAGGCTGTGCAGCTGTCAGCTGTGGTGGCTGTGTGCTGCTGTCACTTTGTGATGTGACCGTTTGCTCTGTGTCTGTGGCTGACGAGCAGTGTTCTGTGTACCTGTAGGTCTTACGCTCAGGTATAGGATGTAAAGCTTGTACCTCTTGAATTTTTGGAAAGTCTTTTGTGAAGAAGCTTTTCAGCGACTTCAGGGTCTCGGCTGTCTCAGACGTGGCGGCATTGTGTTTGTCTGATGCGTGCTCAGGCTTGGGCTTACCAGTGGCCTGGAACGGACTCGACTCTCTGTGAACAGGGCTATGGTGTTATGGGGCGCCCTCTGGAGGCATCTCTGAGTAGTGTTCAGAGACAGTAGATCGTGGGGTTTTTCAAAGTCTTTTCGGATTCTGGATCAGAGAATTCTTTAATGAAGGCCTGCCGCAGCGGCTGGTAGTCTATAAGAGTGTTTCAACTCTGTGGAACAATGTCAAGTTCGGCTTTGAGATCGTGTCTCTGTTGAGTAAGTTCATGGATTTCAGCTCGGCCCGTGTGTAAGTGGTTTCAAGAGCCGTGGCTTTAGTGTCTCTTTCTTTGGGTTCAGTCTCTGCTGAACGAGCTTGTGGCTGGTAGCACGGGCCTCTTGCAAGTTTTTTCTTTTTCAGGCCGTGGCTTTCGAGTCTCTTTAAGTTCGGCCTCTGCTCTTTGCAAAGGGGCTTCACTTTTGTCGGAGTTTCTCGTTGGGTTCCTCTCTGGCTCTTTTCTCTGACTGTTCTCTGCGGTCTGTGTGTAGAAGATCAGACAGGGCGGGTTGAAGTCTTTTCACTTCCTTCTGTAGCTCGGGGTCGTTGTCATCCTCGGCTTGCATCCTTAGCGTTGCAACTTCATGGAGACGTGCTGGTGCGATGAGCTGGCAAGCGAGGTTTTGGACGTGTCTGGCCGGTCTTTGTCGTGGGAGCTTTGGCTTGGTTTGTGCGCCATCAGCTTGTCCACGTCGCTCTTGGCTTTGAAGCTCTGAGTCACTGGCGACCTTGGGCAGGAATGGAGGTGTCATGAATCTCAGCCATGTGTCCAGGTTGTCCCAGCGGTTGTGGGACTGTAGGACCGGAACATACTGGTTTCGACTGTGGGCGAGAGGAACACAACACACACAGAGAGACCAAGCAAGTTGTTCTACGTTTAACGAGCTATAATACGGGCTATGCCGCGTATGCAAATTGTGGTTAACTGATGCAGACAGTTAAATCATTCTGTGGGACAATTTGGTTAGGTCATCATGGGCCTGAATAAAATTTTAACAGGGCGGTAGCTTAGGGGTCACCTGTTGATGCTAGCGGCTTGTTGTCTAATTATTATTCAGCGTTCCTTGTTGTTTCAGATAGGTTCTGTCTTCTAGGTGAACTGAAAAGAACAGAGCACGACAGACAAGAGCAGTGGCAAGATAGCAGAGTTTGAAGTAACATGCAACCATCCAAGATGGGAAGGTCTGTAATGAAATGGCGTTAAGAGTACACAGGAAGTGTTACAGGGGAAGAGGAGGCCTAAGCCTGCGGTTTGTGGCTCGGAGAGGAGGAGGGAGCCAAACACTTCAATAACCGGGGGAATCTCTAGATTCTGTAGCAAATATTAAGTGGATGGGTTTAATACCTTTGTTTAGTTTGCCTGGGGTGGAATGAGGTCATGTGGGTTGGAGTCAGCATCGTGGTTGGTCTTTCTGTCGTCCCCAAACGCTTGACAGCAGTGTCCCGGGCCTTTCGTGTATCTGTACCGATGTGCTCCCTCTCACGCAACCTGACTTTGAATCACAACCGGCAGTGCCAAATTGGTGATGTCGTGTTGCGGGCCGCACTAACGGAGAGATACAGGAAAGTCCGAGACTCGCGCTCAGTCAGTGCTGGTGACGCAGGTCAGATGAACCAGCGTGCTGGACTCCAAGCAGGGATGACTGTCAAATCACCGCAGCTCTTTAGTGGTTTCTACATGTAAATACAGAACAGTGTGAAGCTTAACAGTGAATGAAAGCTTTCTTGTTTAAACTGAATTGAGTAATTATGTATGTAGAAAATAGAAGCAAAGGTTTTCCTAAATAATGGTAAAAAGGAAATTATAAAAATGATGTTAATTATCAAAATAACTTAACCCAAAAAAAAAAAAAAAAAAAAAGATTCCTAAAAAAATTTTTTTTTTTTATTAAATTCCTGTTATTATTATTACTTTTACTATTAATAAAAATTAATAATTAAAAGTAATAAAGTAGGATGGACCCCGGGAGAAGACAGGCAGTAGTGGCGCGTTTGGGCCACAAAGGGGTTTGGGTCACTTACTCCTAGTGGTCAACCTGGCTGACCGAGAACTTGATTTGAATTGCATTCAAACTGGTTTAAATACACTTCAAATCGAGCGTATGCATAGATGTTAAGTAACTTCTAGAATTGTGGTCATAACATATCAAATCAAAATTATTAAAAATAATTCGAGACCGGAAATATAGAAGTAAAGCCATAAAGCTCTTCCCCACAGGGAAGGAGACTTAATTCACATTAATCTTGAAATTTTTTTGTTTCAAATCAAATTTGAATAAGTGTAGGAAATTTAAGGTTGGCATTATGTATGATGAGGATAATATCCAACATAAAATCAACTGAGAGAACGCCACTTCAAAGCAGAAAGAGTAGAAATAAGAGATGAGCTGACTTAGCAGGGGAGGGCCACAAGGGGGCCGCACTAAGTGTTCATCAGGGACTGTTAATACTTACTTTTGAAAATATTTTTTTTTTTCAAATGTGGTTTGAACTAAATTCAAAATAAGTGTAAACAGTCAGAAGTGAAAAATCATGTTAGTAACACTGGAACTTGCACATGCATTGAAAGTTAAACACAATTTCAGGAATTCACTGGAAAAATCTGAAATTGTGATGAGAGAAAATGTTTAGGAAAGGATGACCTTGTTACTAGTGTCCACATGATGGCGACATTTCGCTCATGCAGGATGAAGTCAGGGGGCGGTGCGTATTCGAGAAACTGTCAAGCACTTAGGCCTAAGGGTTGCCCTCTAGTGTTTGTCAGCGGAACAACAACCGGCCTGCTTCCATGTGTGATTCAAATTTGAGCGTGCAGACGCTTTGCTTTCTGTAGCGATCACACTTATCAAACTAAATCTCAGTGGATTTTTTATGCTATGTTTTAACAAACACGACTTGCAGAAATTTTTTCTGCGCTATGTAGGAGAAAACAGGAATTATACGTCTGTCGGTTGGATCCAAATACATTTATCAAATAGCATTTAATGATTAAAATGTTTTGGAGGTTTTGGTGCTATATTTCACTAAACAGCGTGGCAAGATTTTTTTACACACACACATAGGGTTCACAGGAATTAGGCATCTGTTTTTCGCTTCCCACAAATAATTAGCACTATGATTCATACGTGTTCGCTTATAAATTTCAAACCTCTGCGGGTTTTTCCTTTTTCGACACGTGTGCACGGAAGGATTTCTTCGCTTCCCTACATTAATATAGATAACAGGAATTATACGTCTGTCATTCGAATCCAAATAACATTTATCAAATAGCATTTAATGATTAAAATGTTTTAAGGTTTTGGATTTTTCTGTGCTATATTCTAACAAACACGTCTGGCAGGGGTTCTGCGCTGCGCATAAATAAAACAGGAATTATTCGTCTGTTTTTTCGACTCCCATAACATATTATCAAATAGCACTTATGATTAGATATGCTTTAGGTTTTACAATTGAGTAGCTACGTCAATTTTTAACCAGGAGTTTACCGTTAATCTAACGATTTAATATAAGGCCTTTTTAAGAATAGTGAAAGAGCATCGTTTCACTAAATCTTGTCTTCACCCTGACAGAAGAACATCGTTCGGACAGGGGAGTTTAATATTAAAAATGTCGTCGTTCAAAAGAGGTTTCTTCGTCTTTTATAGGACAAATTTAATACTGTGAAACTATGAAAACTGCAGTTTTCTTCTTAGTTTCACTGGACTGAAATGGCTTTTTGCCTTTAATCAGTCACGGTGAGTTCGCAATGCGTTCGCTCAACCGAGGTGCACGTACAATATTAAATCACAATATAGACAGATTGAAAACTGATCTCTTTTGCTCAAAACAAGTTTAAAGTGTGCCCAGCATATTTCTCCACCAATTTATGTAAAGATTCTAGGGGATCTAATCCTTGGGGAATTTGCATATCATAATTAATAATTGGTAATTAATAATTATTCATACATGTTTGGATTAGATCAGTCTTACATGTTAATAAATCTCCCTCTAAAGGAGAAGGTCATTTTACCTGGATGTATACATGCAATCCTTTCATTTTAACAAGTTGATTGCAGTCAATTACACAGATCACGTCTTACAAATCAGGCAAAATTAATTTAGCTCAATTGTCAGAAGAATATTGAGGGGTTTTCCCCAATATCATCTTACTTTATAGGATTGCAGGAAACGCAATTCTCTGGCCAGAAGAATTGGGCTTCCTGCCCCATAATAAGTACTCTTTAAATTATTAATTATTGAAATAATTAATTAATTCGTAAAGCTTGTAGCATAAAAGATCTTCTTGGCACTTAAGAGACTCGAAATTGAGCAAAGAGGAAGTCCATCAGTCAAGTGAATATAATGATTTAATAAAGGCATGTCTACTTATATATATTTACTACGTTACAGGAATACATGTATTTACAAACATTAACACGAACGAAACACATTAAGACATTGATGAACGAGAAATGCGTAAAGTTTGGGCAATGGATGACTTACACGCGTTAGCGAGTAAGAGAGAGAGAGAGAGGGAGAGAGAGAGTGAGAGAGAGAGAACATTGGCATACTTCCTCCTAAGACATTCACCTTTCTGATTACAACACGAAACATCATCTTAATGCTCCTTAGAAGCGTTATAAAGAGATACTTGCACAAGTTATGGGTCTCGCTGTGTTGTCGCATTCCTGAAGGCCTGTCCCGGCCGCGTGCGTGAGCGGAGTCCTTTGTGTGTGTAAGCGTCACGTGTTGTCTCTGAGCGCTCGGGTTGCGCGGCGGTTTAAAGTCTTTGAGTAGCATTACCAATGAAAGTAGCTCGGCTACGTTTGTTTCACTCCGTGGAAGTAAACAGAGTCGACTATGGAAAACAAAACTTTGCCTTACAAAGGAAAGATATAAAGATCGGATCGGGTCTCCGAAGGAGACCACGGATCGGGTTACATGATGCAGCAGTAACGACGGGCGAAGCAAGAGAGTGGGCAGCTCTCAGTACGACGCGTCACGTGGTTAGGTGCGCGTGCTTCTTCTTCAGAGAGAGAGAGTTTGTTGCAGTTTCCCTTGTAGTTGGATTTGCTGAAGAGGTATGTCACGCGGGGTTCTTTTCACTCGTCGATCGGAATTAAACCGGGGACTTATCTTAAGACTTAAAACACAAACTAAACTAGAAACAAAATAAAAGAACGGCGATGAGCTCGCCGGAGGCGCGACGTTACATGATGATGACTAGGATCAGGAAGTAAGAGAGGAGTTGGGAAGCCCTCTTTATCACCTCTGAGAAGTCCTTCCCCTTCCCGTTGTCTGAGCCAATCGGAGAATGGCTGTTGCACGCGGGAACTCGCGGTTTATTGTCCTTTGTTTGGGGAGAACGTGCCCCTCGTAGTACAGGGGCGTGTTCGATAGATGTACAGTTTAACAGTTTGAATCTTCAATGGCGGTAAAACATATTAAAAATACACTTTACTTTATATCTCTGTGCATATTCAGATAGCCCGTTCCATGAGCATTTTAGAGGTGTCAAAAACATCAAATGAAAGTCAAAGGAAAAATACAAAGGTATTTAAAATGCATAAAGAAGGTATTTCTAATGTCTATTTATGCGCGGCCAAACAAAGATATTTCACTGTGACATGGGGAAAAACATACATTTAACAACATATATTTAATGTTTTTTTTTTTTGTCTTTAAACAACAGAAATGTCCGTCTCTTTGTTCAGAGACATCTGCAACATTCCGATGTCTCGTAACAGGCGTTTCCCTCGTGTGTGTGTGTGGGTGAGGGGATCGTGGTGGAATGTGTTTGTGTGTGTTAATTTTGAGTCCTGGGGGGAGGACGCTGGTGGAAGCTTCCCGGCCTTTGAAGGCTCTTAGGATTTTAGTTATCCAGAATATATTTAATTATTCAGATTCACCCTAAATACGCTACAAGGGGAAAGCACGTAATCCACACAACGACGAGGAACATCAGGAAACAGGCAGGAACACGGGACCAGAACGCGAACACCAACACCAACACAGGAAACATCAAACAACGATCTGACAAGGATGAACAAACAGTGTGAGTATATATAGAGTGGTGAGATTGATAACAGCTGGTGATGCAATGATGATCAGCTGGAGTGGATCAGGTAATGACATACATTCACGCCCACTACACACGTGCATTCGTACAACAACATAAACACAAGACTAGAAGGAACCAGAGCACATGTCTACCGTGACAGTACCCCTCCTCCTAAGAACGCCTCCTGGCGTTCCCAGGCCCCCTTACCTGTCGATTGTAATCATCGATAAGGGAGTGATCCAGGATGTCTCTAGCAGGAACCCAACTTCTCTCCTCCGGACCGTAACCTTCCCAGTCCACCAAGTACTGAAATCCGCGTCCCCTCCGCCTAGAGTTCAGAATACGGTTGACCGAATATGTGGTCTCCCCATCTACGAGTCGCGGCGGGGGAGGAACCGGGGCAGGCGGATTAAAGTGAGAATGAAATACAGGTTTAATCTTTGATACATGAAAGGCGGGATGAATCCTCCTGTACGCTGGAGGTAATTTGAGGCGGACTGCCACCGGACTAATGATCTTGGTGACAGGGAACGGGCCTATGAATTTGGGTGCAAGCTTATTAGATACGGAGCGAAGAGGAATATTCCTAGTAGAAAGCCACACTTTTTGACCAACGACGTATACGGGAGGCTTTGACCTGTGGCGATCGGCCTTGGCCTTGGTGCGCGCCCCCACCTGGAGTAAAGTCTCACGGGCTCTAGTCCACGTGCGGTGACACCTCTGAACAAACGCATGAGCGGAGGGGACCGCAACCTCGGATTCCAGACTAGGAAAAATTGGTGGCTGGTAACCTACACTACACTCAAACGGAGATAGGCCCGTGGCCGACACTGGTAACGTGTTGTGCGCGTACTCCACCATAGACAGTTGTTGACTCCATGAGGAAGGATTCTTGGAGACCAAACATCGCAACACTCTCTCCAAATCCTGGTTGGCTCTCTCGGTTTGGCCATTGCTCTGGGGATGAAACCCAGAGGACAGACTAACAGTCGCCCCCAGTAATCTACAAAACTCTCGCCAAAATTTGGACACAAATTGGGGACCCCTGTCGGAAACCACGTCTATCGGGAGGCCATGTAACCGAAAGACGTGATCTATGATCGTTGCCGCTGTCTCCTTAGCTGAAGGCAATTTGGGTAAGGGAATGAAATGTGCTGCCTTCGAGAATCGGTCCACCACAGTTAAAACCACTGTGTTACCCTGAGAGGGTGGGAGGGCGGTAATGAAATCTAGAGCGATATGGGACCAGGGTCTCGAAGGCACCGGCAGCGGCAGAAGTAACCCATCAGGAGGACGATTGGAAGACTTACCAGTGGCACAAACCGAGCAAGCCAAAACAAAACTGTGAATGTCGCGAGCCATAAGTGGCCACCAGAATCGTTGCTTGACCAAAAAACTAGTTCGATTAACTCCTGGATGGCAAGCCACGTTGGAGCCATGACCCCACTGAATAACGTCGGACCGAAATCCCTCTGGCACAAATAAGCGATTCGGTGGGCAACCGGGCGGAGGCGTTACCCCTTCTAAGGCCTTCTTGACCCTCGATTCGACCTCCCATTCGAGTGTTGAAAAAAATAACGTCTCGGGTAAAATACACTCGGGAGTAGACGGGCGTTCGGAAAAATCAAATATGCGAGATAATGAGTCGGGTTTGATGTTCTTGGAACCCGGACGATAAGAAAGCGAAAAATCAAAGCGACCGAAAAAAAGTGCCCACCGAGCCTGCCTGGAGTTCAATCTTTTAGCAGTTCTAATGTATTCTAGGTTCTTGTGATCGGTCCAGACGATAAAGGGTACCCCTGACCCCTCTAACCAGTGGCGCCATTCCTCCAACGCTAGCTTGACTGCCAACAACTCTCTGTTACCAATGTCGTAATTACGTTCGGCTGGCGATAAACGATGAGACAAAAACGCGCAAGGATGCATCTTGTCGTCTACCGGAGAGCGTTGGGACAACACTGCACCTACTCCCACCTCTGACGCGTCGACCTCCACCACGAACTGACGTGAGGAATCAGGGGCGATGAGGATGGGGGCTGAAACAAAGCGGCCTTTCAGTTTCGAGAACACAGCTTCCGCAGTGTCTGACCACCTGAACGTAGTTCTGGGGGAGGTCAAGGCAGTCAGAGGCGCGACTAGTTGGCTGAAGTTGCGAATAAAACGCCGGTAAAAATTAGCGAACCCCAGAAACCTCTGCAGGGCCTTGCGGGAATCTGGGCTTGGCCAATCCACCACAGCCTTAATCTTCTCAGGGTCCATCCGCACTCCTTCAGACGACACGATGTATCCTAGAAAAGGGACAGACTGTGCATGAAAATCGCATTTCTCCGCCTTGACAAAAAGCCCATTCTCTAGCAACCTCTGAAGCACTCGTCGGACGTGTTGCACATGTTCCTGGAGAGAAGACGAAAAAATCAGTATGTCGTCCAGGTAGACATATATGAACTGATCGATCATATCTCGCAACACGTCATTGACCAGTGCCTGGAAAACTGCTGGGGAGTTGGACAGCCCGAACGGCATAACCAAATATTCAAAGTGCCCCCTGGGGGTGTTAAACGCAGTTTTCCACTCATCCCCCTCCCTAATGCGAACCAAATGATAAGCGTTACGCAAATCCAGTTTTGTGAAAATGGACGCTCCCTGCAACCTCTCGAAAGCTGAAGACATCAACGGCAAAGGATAAGTATTCTTTACCGTGATGTTGTTCAACCCTCGGTAATCAATGCAAGGTCTTAGAGAACCGTCCTTCTTCCCCACAAAAAAGAATCCCGCCCCCGCTGGAGAAGAGGAAGGGCGGATGAACTTGGTTGCTAGAGAATCAGAAATATATTTCTCCATAGCCTCCCTCTCTGGAACCGAAAGTGAATATAACTTGCCTTTAGGCGGAGACTTACCTGGCAGTAACTCTATAGCACAGTCATAGGGACGATGCGGAGGAAGAGAAGCAGCACGAGACTTACTGAACACCTCCTTCAGGTCCAGATACTCCGCGGGCACGTTAGACAAATCCCCTGCTTCCTCCTGAAACACAGAAACAGGTACAGACGAACAGGCAGACACGAGACAAGACTTATGACATTCCTTGCTCCACTCCAGCACAGACTTCTGATGCCAGTCCACTCTGGGGTTGTGTCGGATGAGCCAAGGGTGTCCAAGGACGACGGGTGCAAGGGGTGAGTCCAGGATATAGAATGAAATAGTCTCAGAATGATTGCCGGAGGTGATGAGGGTGATGTCAACAGTGGTGAGGGAGATGGTGGGTAGTTCCTGGCCATTAAGTGCGTGCACTGCTATCTTGTGTGTGAGGGGCTGGAGGGGAATCTGAAATTTCTGTGCAAAAGTGTAGTCCATGAAGTTACCTTCAGCCCCGGAGTCCAAAAGTGCCTGACAGTCGTGTTGGTGGACTGACCATCTTAGTCTTACCGGGAGAAGAGTGGAGGTAGATGTAGACGTGGATGAGGTCTTCCTGGCGGAGATCCCACCCGATAGTAGCCTCATGTTTACTATCGGGCTTGGCCTTTTACCGGGCAGTTGTATGCGTAGTGTCCCGCTCCTCCACAATAAAGGCAGAGGCCCTGGGACCTCCGCCTCTCCCTCTCCTCCCGGGAAAGCCGAGCTCGACCGACCTGCATGGGTTCGTGATCGTAGACTGGGCTGACCACGTCCCTGCCACTGGATCTCGGACCGTCGCTACCACTGAACATGCGGGTGGAGGGGACTCGACGTTCGACCCGTGATAATCGAGCATCCACTCGCAGGGCTAAATCGACCAGTCCGTTCAGTGTGGTGGGGAGATCCACGGCGTAGATCTCCTTCTGGACGTGGTCAGCCAACCCATGCAGGAACATGTCCCACTGCGCCTCCTCGTTCCAGCCACACTCCGCCGCCAAGGTCCGGAACTCGATCGAGAAGTCGGAAACTGATCTCTCTCCTTGGCGTAGTTCCGCTAGTGCTCTGGCCGCCTCTCTTCCAGCTACTGCCCGGTCGAAAACCTGCTTCATCTCGGCGGAGAGGGTCTGGAACGAGTTGCAGCATGGGTGTTGGTTCTCCCACACCGCCGTTCCCCATAGCGCCGCCTTCCCAGTCAGCAGAGTTAAAACGAAGGCCACCTTAGCTTGTTCTGTGTTGAACGTGCGGGGTTGCAATGCGAAGTGCATTGAGCAGCGAGTCAGGAACGCTCTGCAGTGAGACGGTTCCCCTGAATAGGCCTCTGGAACCGGTAGGCGGGGCTCCGACTGGGAAGGGTTCACTGGTGGTGTGGGGGGGAACGGCGGATGTGGGCGGCGCAGTGGGTGCACGTAGGCGCTGGATCTGCTGGGTGAGCTCGGACACCTGCGTCACCAAGGCTTGTACTGCGCGACCCGTGTCGCCGATCTCTTTTTCTTGTGAGTCCATCCTCCGAATACTGTGGTGGATAAACTCCTCCAAGGATGCTGGGGACGCACTCGCTGCTTCCATACCGTGGTCAGATCGTTCTGTCATAGCGTCACTGGATAAAAGACAGGAAGCAAATGCAAGTGAAGTGATATTTAATAGGAGATTAGGTGAAGCACAAGTACAGCCGATGTTGATGGGTGACTGCAGGGACTTCGATGGTCAGTCGAGTGAAGCGGTGAGACGATGTGAAGACAGTGACGAACACGTAATCCACACGACGAGGGGAAAGCACGTAATCCACACAACGACGAGGAACATCAGGAAACAGGCAGGAACACGGGACCGGAACGCGAACACCAACACCAACACAGGAAACATCAAACAACGATCTGACAAGGATGAACAAACAGTGTGAGTATATATAGAGTGGTGAGATTGATAACAGCTGGTGATGCAATGATGATCAGCTGGAGTGGATCAGGTAATGACATACATTCACGCCCACTACACACGTGCATTCGTACAACAACATAAACACAAGACTAGAAGGAACCAGAGCACATGTCTACCGTGACAGACCCTGCTTCATTGAGGGAGTCATCTCTCCTTTTTTAATACAGTCTTTAAACAAACTATGTAGAGGATGCTTTAAAATGTCCCAGAAATGTAAATAAAATTCAACAGACAAGCCATCAGTACCTGGAGATTTTCCCCTCTTTATAGATTTCAGTGCATCCTCCATTTCAACAATAGAAATATCAGAATCACAAAGTTGCTTAAAATCTTCCTTAATACCCGAAATCTTATGAATACTCAAAAGGAAGTCGTCCGATTTCCGGTAAGAAAACTGAGAAGTATACAATTTTTTATAAAAGGAATATACAAAGGTTGAAATCAATCCTGGATCTGTACATACAACACTATCAATGTTTAAGGCAGAGAGGGATGTCTTTTTACGATTTCTTTTTTCAAGAGCAAAAAAGTAATTAGTGTTTTTTTCACCCTTCTCGATCCATTTTGCTCTAGAGCGTATAAAAGCACCTTTAACAATCTCTGTGTACATATCTTCAATTTGCAACTGACATGTGCTCAATTCTACCTCATCCTCTTCACTGGGCATTTCCTTCTGCATTAACACACTTAATCTTTGAATCAGTTCTAATTCTTTAATGTTTTTTTCTCTTTTAATTTGCTTACTTCTATTAACAGCAATGGCTCTAACCCTAAATTTAAAAAACTCCCAGCTAGAGCCAGGGTCGCTTTCAGTATTACTAAACATAGAGTTAGCTAGCTGAATTACACTTTCATTAAATTTGTCATCTTCCAAAAGACAACAGTTAAATTTCCAGTAACCCCTTGTTCTGTTTAACTTACTGCCTTGAGCAAGATTCAAAGAAATTAACATGTGGTCAGTAAACGGGGCAAATTGATGATTAACAGAATGTACATCTTTCAAAATAGCATGAGAAATTAGAAAAAGATCAATTCTAGCTTTAAGCGATCCAGCTTTGTTGGACCAAGTAAAGCCTCTACAGCCATCGTTAAAGAAACGCCAAGCATCCGCCACTGAAAGATTTTCACACAACCATAAAATAATATTATCAGGTGAATTAGAAGTAGGCCTAGTTCTTATAGGAAATCTATCTTGCGCGTCGTCGGGGGTTTCATTAAAATCTCCGGCTATAATAAAATAAGCATTAATAAAACGATTTTGTATACTTGTAAGCTTAGCTCCCAATTCTTTAAACATGGATGCATTAGCATTTCGGGAATTGTGCCCATAAACATTACATAAAATAAATACCACATTTTCGATCTTGCATACCAAAATGATCCATCTACCCTCATCGGATGAAAAAGTTTCTAAAATGTCTCCCCTAAATTTATGCATCAAAATTAGAGTACCAGCAGAACGATTGGATCCGTGATTCATAAAGATTGAATTACCCCACTGAGTTTTCCAAAAATTGTTGTCTGATTCACAAGAAAGCTCGAAAGAATGCATGAACACAGATTAAAACAAATGCAGTGCAACAAAACCAGCTAAACAGCTGGTAAACACAACAAGAACCTAACTTACTTTGGCTAAAGAAGTTGACTTCTTTCCCTTGAACAGGGTAGGTGGTGATCGATCAGAAATGTCTTCTATGGCACCAAAAGAACATTCAAGGTGCATTATTGCGAAAGAGACACATAAAAAAGTTTTTATGAATAATAATAAATAAAAATAGTTCGACTCAGAAGATCTGATTACACACACACAAAAAAAGTAATAATAATAATCAAATTAAATTTCCCTTTTCTTTTCTCTTCTCCCTCTCCATTTTTCCTTCCTTTTTCTCCCCTCCTTTTCTCAGTCAGAAGAATGCTAGGCCACAATTTTCCGACCATCAATGAACGCAAAGGGCCCCGAAAAGGATGCCTTCTTACCCTCCTCTCTTGCTTTTTTAACAATCGGCCATAACTTTGCTCTCGCAGCAGCATCTGCAGGAATCAGAGCTTCCGAAATGCGCAGACGAGACTCCCTCAGGTATGGGTTATCCTTCGCCGCTTTCCAGACGAGGTCTCGGAATGACCGTGTAGAAAATCGTATGATGATGTTTCGATGAGCGTCATCCTGATCCCGTCTCCCGACTCGGTGCATCACGTCAAGAGCGTCGTTAAGCTTACCAGCGATGTCAGGTGCCACGTGTTCGATAATACTCTTAACAACCGACCGTATATCCTCACTCTTGGTTTCAGGAACCCCGTGCAACTTTAAACACCAACGCCGACTATATCGCTCAAGCTGCTCAATCCGTGATTGGGCATCCTTGTCTGAAGATTGAAGCTCTGTAATATCTCTGGCCACTTTAGACAACTTCTCCGAGTGCTCATTAACATCAGAGGCAAGCTTCTGCACTACCACAGACAAGTTGTCAACGGCTTTCGACGTAGCATCAGTCGAGTTCTCAATGGAGATTAGCTTTTGGAAAGTAGAATCTTGTTTTGCAGACAATGCTTGAATGGTAGCGTCTTGTTTCGCAGACAAAGCTTGAATAGCATTAAAAATGTCGACGAAATCCCCGCTTGTTTCCGACTTCTTTTTCAATTTTTTAGAAGGAGGACTTTTTGCAGGAGACGCTGGAAAGGGTGCTGCTAAACAAAAATTTAAATCCTGTTTAGTATCACCCGACACAGGAGGATCAGAGAGCACAGCGAACCTATTACTCAGGCAAGCTGCATCAGAGATTAGCTCAACTTCGGCGCCAACCTCGACATCCATAGCTTTCGGAAGAATTCGTCTCCTTCTGCCCATTTAACAAATGCCAACACACACAAAAAAAGTTCAAATAGAAGACCACAAAATATAAAT